>WBNM01001985.1:259982-291814 GCA_013399055.1 Ramphastos sulfuratus | reverse complement strand
AGTAAATTTATAATTGTGTTGTTCAAATAAAGGTGGAAAGTGGGGGGGGGGGTGAAATAGGATAAAATTCAATGTGCTATTATACAAAAGCCATGACGGCTGTCTTCGGTGGAAAAAAAAAGTGATGTAAGTCAATTTGTGAACTTTGGCACCAGGTGACCTTTAGAAATACAACAATATAGAGAATTTACAAGCAAGAGTAGCACATGCAAATGACCCGGCACTGTCTCGCCTCTGGATTAGACCTGCAAAGAGCATTATGGAGAAGGCTTGCACAAAACAAATTAAGACTGTTACTTAAATGTCACGGCACACTATTGTATTTGGCTACAGATCATTACACCTGATACTAACACTTTTAAAAACTGTAATAACTTGGGAAATATTACATTGAGTGCTCACATGTAGAAAGGGAAAAAAAAAAAAGGGGAAAAAAAAAAAAAAAGGAAGAAAATGGGTTCCTGAAGTAATTTAAACATCAGCACTCCAAGACTAGAGGGAAAGGTCAAAATTTAAGTAAGCTGAAAGGAACATGAATGGCAAAATAAAACGCACAAACAAAAAGATGAAAAGACCGACTGGAATGACTCTGCAAACACGAAATAAAGCACGCATGCTTTGGGCAAATTTGATTTCCATGCCCGCACTTGGGTAGGGGAGAGACCCACAGAGGACAATTTTTGGAAAAGAGGATTAAAAAAAGGGGTAAGAGAGGAAGTGGTCATCTAAAACGGGTGGGTTTGTTACCTTCGGTGTTGGTGCTGCTGCTGCTGTATATATTTCGCAGGCTACCAACACGGTTTAGTTTCCAAGCTTTGCGTTTGGCTGCGTCCAGAAAGCAGAAAGGGGAGAGAAAAAAAAAAGAGAATAAAAATAAAGAAAAGGAGGGAAGAAAAAATAAATGAAAAAGGGGAGAAAAGAAACATCAAAATAGCATGTGAAGTAAAATACAAGCACGAGCCTGTTAACATGTGAAGAGCTACACACAGAAAATGCACACAGGACTACATAGCCTCTCCCATCCACTGACGATATGGAAAGCCTCTGACTGAGAATGATTTTTTAAAGTATGTACAACATGACACAATTTGACAAGATTAAATGGATCTGCTATTGGAATAGACAAAAACAGACCAGTAGAAGTAGAAAAACATAGAAAGTATTTGCATGGAGGATACAAGACTAGACAAAACAGCTACTGTAAAATGTGATTTAATTAATAGCACAACAAAGCCAGACATGAGTTGCTTTTCCTCTAAAGCTTGTATTGATCACCTAGTGTCTGTGCTTTATCTTTAAAATATCCTTTTTACATCATCACCTTTAGAAGTTGAGATGATGATGTAATGGCCTTAAATCCTCATAACAACAAAGCCTGTTATCTGCAGCATTGACCTTAGAGGCATTACTTAATTATTTTGAAAAGTGTCAAGTAGATATGGATGCAATTGGAGTTTGTTGTCCTCCCTTCCTCCCCTGGGCACATCACTGCAAAATCAGAGTGTTTATTTGGAAAGTAAAAAACAACAAAGTGTATTCTGTATAGAAGACACAATGTCCTCGCTTTATTAATGCTCCAAACTTTGAGATTCTCAAAATTCACAGCTACCATTTTACAATTAGCAGAAAATACTGCTCAAAAGCACTCCATTCCTATGCTCATTAGGACAAAGCTCATTTTCATGTTCTTTAAAATTGACACTTTTTGCCTCAAGAGTGAATTCACAGCATGAGAACTATGTTCAATCAACAATATGTTTAGCCCGAGTTTCATCAGGCAGGAACTGTATGAAACATCCCAGTATACCAAGACACTGCTGGCACCTAACAGAGACTGAAGTAACAGAGATGTCCCCTTTTCCTCACCCATGGACATCCCTGTATCTGAGGAGAAATGTGTATCTGCTGAAATTGGTATCTCTGTAGGCTTTCCAACCACCACATCAGCTTAGCTGCTCAAGAAATAATGATGCAGCACTGCTCTGCATGCAACCATTTTCTAAAATCTGTTTTATAGGAACAGGCGAGAGATCACAGGAGTCAGTGACAAACAGAACAGCATCCAGATCACCTCCTGATCTACCTTTCTTAGTTGGTCACCCAGCCCTCCTGCTCACAGGAGTCAGTGACAAGCAGAAGAGCATCCAGATCACCTCCTGATCTACCTTTCTTAGTTGGTCACCCAGCCCTCCTGCTCACAGGAGTCAGTGACAAGCAGAAGAGCATCCAGATCACCTCCTGATCTACCTTTCTTAGTTGGTCACCCAGCCCTCCTGCTCACAGGAGTCAGTGACAAGCAGAAGAGCATCCAGACCACCTCCTGATCTACCTTTCTTGGTTGGTCACCCAGCCCTCCTGCTCACAGGAGTCAGTGACAAGCAGAAGAGCATCCAGATCACCTCCTGATCTACCTTTCTTAGTTGGTCACCCAGCCCTCCTGCTCACAGGTGGCGGAGAGCTTTGAGCTTGGATGTGAGACTTCTAAAACGGACATCAGCAGTGGCACTAATTATGACTAATGTCTAAGATGCATTTGAAACTGGAGCAGTCCTCCACCCCCATTCAGCTCAGAGTCTGTTACAAAGAAACTAATATGGCGAATCTGGAGTAAGATGATTCTTCTCCTCACCACAGATGCTCCTCACCCTTTAGGAAGATGGTAACATTACAGAACATAGTGAGTACAGTGACACAGCAATTTAAAATTAATTTCTTTTTATGTTTATCAGAAAACTTAAATTCCTCATGAAACAACAGATGCTTCCACAGCAAAGGAACAGCAATGGGAAATCATTTCAGTCTTTAACAAAAAGCTGGACTATCAGCTAAAGAGATAAGGCTGGAAGAGAAATGCCTGAATATCCTAGACTTTTAAGCTATATGCTGTTTTAATAAAGCCATCTGCATGCCTTAATGCTATATGCTCAAAAGGAAGACTGGATGTCTGAGTGACACCCTTTAGAGCACATCTCACTGAAATGAAAATAGATAACTTTATCTAGAAGGCTATGTTAAATCTATCTAAAAATTGAAGTTCATCACATCTAAAAATATCTTCATTTGGTGCACCCTACAATAATAATAAAAAAAAAAAAAATCTTCAGTTTTAAGAGCTGTTTAACAAGTCTCAGCACCTAGAGAGGCACAATTTCCCAGCAGAAATCTTGTTTTTCCTGAAAAACATTTACATATAAATAGGCAAAATTGAGGTTTGGCACCCCTCAGAAAGGGAAGATGGTCTCCAGTACACAAAGACCCTTTTTCCCAGCCCCTTTTCATTTTTCACACTTTAATGGCACGTTAAGAGTATGGCTGTATGAGCAGAAAGGGAACTTGCAGTCTGGTTTTCTATTAACCTATTGATGAAATAATCCATTTTAATGTGTTAAGTGTCATGCCTTTTTCTTGTCTTTAAACAAATGGACTTTTTTGCAGTGATGCTGGGGTCCTGGTACACCTCAGTGTGTCCTTCAGCATTGATTAGGTTCCAGCCTGCTTCCTTGTGGTGCTCTCCTGCTTTTGAGGATTCAGTAATACTATCAGCAGCAGGGTTCGGACACTGCCAAGCACAGCCTCCACAGGGTGATTGATGTGTACGCAAGCACGAGGGCCCAGCTCAGCCATCCTACCTTGCCTCCTTCAAAATTACATACTGTCTACACAGTTTTGTTACCTACCAATAAGGTCTTGTCATTACTTGCCTGGTTTGTCTTCGACTTAGATCCCAGGGTATTCACTCTGGCTGGTCTGGCTTCACTTGCCAGTTCAAAAGGCTAATTCAACGAAAGGACTCGTTGCCAGCTCTGGAGATATATAGCTATATATAGAGTATATATGAACATATGTATATGTATATATGTATTATGTATATATAAACATATACATAGTATATATAAACTTGAACAAGTCAGTCTCAAGTGGTTTCCAATAAAAAGCTGTAAGAAATACTTATTTCATCATTTAACAACAAACAAAGCTCCCTAATTTGAAATATCTTTAAGGTAAAGCGATTTCAGGTATTCTCTGGAAGCCAGTTTTCTTCAAAAAAGCCACTAAGAAGTGTCTCTAGAGATACTAGAAAAACCTGGACAAACGCCTTTCAAACACCAAATATCTAGAATGAAGTTAACTCTTGCCCAGGTACTTCATTTAGCTTATATTGAAGTAGCAACTAGTATCCTGCCTAGTATGTTGTGCTACCACAACCTGAACGACTAATGTTATTTTAATACCATTTCAAAACAAAGTTTATATTAACTTTGACATTTGCCCTGATCTCCAGCTTCACTGCTGACAGAAAAACACCTTGCAGCAAACAAAGCAGTCCCCCATCCCAACCAGCACATAGACATGCCCTAGCAACAGCGTTTCTCGCTTATCCAAGCTCATTAACTCCAGAAATTTAGACCGCTAAGATAAAACTCCTATCTTCACTGGGCAAATTAATTCGTGCATCCTAACACTCAGCCTGGACCAAGACAAAAAGTCATCCTCTGTCTCCTCACAGCACTCAGTTTTAACAACTCTGCTAAACACCACCAGGATCATTGCAACCTTTGACTTGGTGCAAGCCATTGTCCTGTCATTACTCCTGGTAGTGACCATGGGAAGAAATCACATGAAAGCTTTGACTCTCTGAGCCTGAGGCGGGTTTTTTTTTAAGATGAAAGGTTAGAGTGATTTCTTGAGTTCTTGCAAGGAAGCTGCTTTCATCTGTGATGGGATGCATTGCTCTCCTGGGGTATCCTTATTCAGATATACCAGTTTAGGACCTGGAATCCACCAAACTGATTGTTAAGGAGGAAAGAATGATGAGTTTCTATAGATCTGTGACATGTGTTGCAATAGATCATATTTATATTAATAGCTTTATTGCAGGAGTTACTTCTCAGGTAGGACAGAGGTTGGCAATGCTTCAGTCCTACTGGAAAACTACTTTGCAGCTAGTTGACACCTCCATATGCTGGGGAAGAACCACATGCTACCTGTGCAGACATGTTAGCTCAGCCCTGCAAAGTCACACATCAACCTGGGGAGTGAATTTTCCCCTTTCAGTAATGAAGAAATTAGAAAATTGTTTCCCTCTTCCACCCAAATGTCATCTGCAGTGTCTTACAACGCTGCTATGCACTTGTGAAAAAGCAAATCCTGGGCTTGCATATGCCTGACAAGCAAGCAGCTGTTTGCTTGGTTAACTGAACTGCCTCTCTTTTGTTTTTTTTTTTTTAGTGCCATCCCAAATTTTAATGCCGAATCAAGGATATGAGTAAATCCAAACTTTTGCCATGATAAAACTCTGCAGTTCCTGCGTCTAGGACTGGATGAGCCTGTTTCCTTCTCTATTAAATGGATTATTGTCAGCATATACCACAGGTGGGGTCTCCAGAAGCCCTTTGTTTCCCTACTTTTCTTACCCAAGACACTCTTTCAACTGTTTTATTTTTAATCCCAGCTTTGTGCTTCAGGGATGGTTGAAATGTGGAAACTCAGAAAGTACCTTGCCAACTCTGTCTACCCACTAAGAAGTTGTCCAGATTAGCCAAACAGTAGAAGACAAAACACTTGCTATTGTTAATTCAGGTCTCATCTATGACTACTTGTAAGCAAAAATACCCCAAACCACAACCCAATACTAAAGATTTCTTGGGTGTTGTTCATGACCTGCATTTTGCCTCGAGAGTTCACAGAAGCCCTGGCCAGGGCAGGAGTGGAGCCTGGCTTGATCTTGAGTCAATAAACTCCTCTTTCCAGAAAACAGCCTTTGAACTCTTCTGGACTTAAGTTTAAAAAGGCTGCCATCCTGTGTTGTTTTTGGTTTTTTGTTTGTTGTTTTTTTTTTTTTAATTCCAACCCCCTTTTTTCTGCTTGTTTATATTTTCAATCTGGAAGGGTCAGAAGTGTTTACTACTGTGCCTTTCCTATAAAGAACTTAAACTGCTTAAACTAAGCACAACTTTGGACATTTGTGGTGTGAAGAAATGCCATATACTGGCCACAGCAAATGGAACGAGGATCTCTGGCTGTAGTGCGCAGAGAGCATGGGAGTCATGAAGGTCCTTGCCACGCCTCTGTAGGTATTGACTGGTCTTACTGTGCTTGACAAAGGCAATTCCACTCCATTGCTTCAGTTTTCAAAGTCCTTATCTGCAATTTTTCAGCTGGAAGGCAGGGACTGTAATGAACATGCTGTGAAGTGGAAGCTATACAAGTTATTTAATAGCTGTACAAGTCTTTGAACATCCAAACACTACTGAAGGAGAGCATTATAAACTGAGTCCAAATAGAAGATACTTAAGTCTAGTGGGGGATGATTACATATTAGGTGTCTGTCTCAATAAAATAGTGGCAACAGCTTGCTGTTTCAGCTGAAGCTCTGGGAGGATATCCAGCTGGAACTGTTTGTGAGTAGTTCACTTTTTGAGCTGAGCTATAGTCCTTTAACATACACCCTGTATTAAAATTAAATTAAAGCTAATGAAAATTAGCTTGCTTATTTGTTTTAATTGTGTACAACTTACAGCAAGAACAGGTATTCCGGTACACAAAGATGAAAACTAGCCTTCGGCACAGCCTTTTGTTAAGATACAGAGTAACTGGGAATCAATTAAACTTAATCACTCCTAATTACCACATATCATGGTATCTGTTCAGGCAATAACTTTACATCTGTGACCAACCCCTTGCAGACAGAATTTGTGTGTTTTCTGTAATAAGGATGGTTTTATATCATCTGAATGAATCTGCTTTTCCTGTCTAGTTTTGATTCAGTAGGTTTTGTAGTAAATATGTTTCCTGCCTCTGCTCATTTCTAAAAGCAATAGTTGTTTATAGAAAGAACACTTTACCGTGTGTGAGATGAGGATCCATCTGCTTGATACCTGTGCAGTTCTCTAGGGATGCTTAAGATACCCTATTCAACAAAATGTCAAACTAAACACCTTTCGACTTGCTCAAATCCAGGTCTTTATATACTTTGATGAGCAGAAACATGCTTTCTTTTCTTGGGAGAGTCTCAATATCTACAGTCTCATCCTAAAAATCTTCCTTCGCTGCTGTACTGAGAAACTACAGATGTGTTAATGTCACCTCTGGTCTCCATGTGACAGAGTTCTTTGTTGATTAGATAAATAGTGCTCAGATAGCTGATTAAAAAATGATGTAGCCGTTAGGTTGTGTGTCCAAGCCTTGTCAGCCATGTTGGATGTTAAAGTGTGCATGAATTACATCCCTGGAGTGTGCTGAACAGTGCTGATTAAATGAGGCACGCCACAGCCCTCAGCATCAATTATCAGAAATAATAGGATCTTTTCACCTACGCTGGAGGAAGGGGGTTGGGGATGGGAGTCGGCGTGCCACTCGCTTCTCAGAACATCTCATCATCATCTGCACAAAATAAATAACACTGTCCATTCACCTGTGGACGTTTGTTTGTTTATTCTTATTGTACAACAATTAAAGGCTGAGAAGATATATGAGGAAAAACCTGCTCCCACAGCGTAGGCCAGGGGAACATTTTTCATATAATACCTGTGTAACATCTATCTAGAAAAACAGGGTTACATTGGATTTGAATGAGAGGCAAACCTAAGCATGACCAGAGAGGTATTTAAGGATAAACTTCAGGACCACCCAGTTGCCACACTATTGGGGAAAGGATTCTGCCCTTTAGTCATTCTCTTGCTCTTTTCCAACTCCCTCTGCATCACATGTGGCTTCACCAGGGAGTGTAAAATGGCAGACTGGGCTTCTTTTTTTCTGTTGGTCAGCAAAACAGTGATTTGCTCAACAGGACAAATGATCTTCCGTAAGAGGCTTGAAATTGTTTTGTTAAGATATAAACCCAGGAGATTCTTACACCATAAAAACTTGCTTTCTGTGAAGAGGCTTGACACTGTCTGGTTTACCCTATGTGGAAGCAGCAATGGCAAAAATTCCTCAAAAAGAGTTTAAAAAAATCCAAAAGACCAGACATATCTAACACATGATATTTAGAAAGTAATCTGGACACATTGTGTTTTCAAATCTGACCACCACTAAATTAAAAAAAAAAAAAACAAACCACAAAATGCACGGATCTCATAAATAAGTACAGTACATTTCTGTAATTCCTGACAAATGCATGCAGCAGTTGGATTAAACCAAATTTCCGAAGCAAAACATCTTTAAACACTTGAATGTAACTCTAAACTTTCTAAGCATTTCTGTCATTGGTGTCTACAGGACATAGATCCAAACAGACCAAAAAAAAAAGGAGCTGAAATACAAGAGATTTAACTGCTGCAAGTTACTCCATTAACATTTGATAGCAATAACCCTTACTACATCCTTTTTAACCACCAGAATACTCAGAAAAAGAAGATGCTGGGCATCAAAGGAAATTCCTAGAAGTCATGAGTTGCAAAAGCTGCCCAGCACAAACCCAAACAAAATAAGTATGCATGAAAAAACTCCTCCCTGAAACTGAAATCCTTTCCAGTGCTCTATTTTAAGCCCACAAAGCGCTCTAAAAGTAATACTTCAAATCACATTAATAGTTAATTACGTTTGGGTTTGATTCAGCTTTGAATATTTTACATGAAGGGGGAAAAAGAAATAATAAAATGAAAACACATTCATATTTCTACTCCTGACAGGGGAAAAAAAGTTACTTGGATTAAACATTTATTTTCTTTTTACCCCTGTAAGATTTCTCCATTTAAACTTCTGCAGTAGGTAAAGGAGCAGCTAAACTACTTCAGTGCATTTCCAATACACTATAAACATACAAGACTCAAATTGACAAAGTAAAATGTTAATTGGAAACATTCTTCTCAGTTTTTCATTATCCGAAGCAGAAAATTATGGGTCTTTTATACACACACAAAAAATCCTTTTCAACCACCTAGAAAAATTGTCTTTTAATAAAAGCTTTAAATTATACTATCATATTTCAAAGGCAACGAACAGTTAAAGCAGCTAATCAAAGGTATAATTATTTAATGACTACTACTCATGCTATCTAACAGGGCCATAATTGCTTGGCTGTGATCACTAGACCACCAGCTTCAATACTGGAAAACAAGTACTTTGCTTGTAGCATTTGATCGACCAATTTCTAAGGTTAGTTTCTCCAATTGGGTTGTGACTTTGTGAGGCTGGCTGAGTTATTATGGAATTAGAGGATCAGTTTGTCACCCTGCCTCTGCAGTTTTTGTACATGTTTGTATAAAAAAAAAAAAATACAACCCACCAATAGACCCCCAAAACACCCAAACTTGCAGAGGAAAACGAAATAATTCCCTGAAAACCACGATTTGTCAAAATCATCATTGATTTTTATCCACTTTCAATGCAACATTACAGTCTTCTGTAAACCCTGGTTGACCTCACTCTAATAATTCAAGTGTAAAAACCACCCAAACTGTGCTCACTGAATATTTTATTTTTATCTTATATACATGTTAATATTTATTGTCCATATTAATCTACACTTCAGATAGGTGGAGCAGCACATAAGCAGACCTGGCTCTGTTCCATTGTTTATATCTCTTTTACAACTGGAAATATGAGAAAAAAGAACTCAGCAGTATCATGTATTAATTACCAGAGCCATCCAGAAGCTGAGCAAGCACACAGTACGTTAGATTATTTTTTGGTTTAGTAACAAAGTATTTGCATAAAAGTGCTTGTGTCATATCTTAGCACCAAATGCTATACTACTGTTACTACATTTCTTTTGTGGTACTACAATTACTTGATTCCCCCCCACCTCTAACATGATTAGATGTGATACAAGATACTGAGCCCTCTGGAATTTCAAAGATATCTGAATTCCTATCTAATTATCTAGTCAACATCTTGATTCCACAATCAGTCTCATGCTTGTAATTAGCATCACCGAAGCTCAAGTGACACCACCACCTGGGATATCATTCTCCAAACCATGGTAAGGAACCCACCTTTCTTAACACTGCACCTTGCAGTCGATTCTATGACTCTGGGATGAAAAGGGGACACCGACTGAGACTTGTTCACAGCACAGCTGGCTGGAATGACATTTGTGACAACAAACCTTGTTTGATATGACATCAAAACCATTTGGCTTTTGAGACCTTTATTGGCGAGGTTACCGTTATATAACGTAGCATGCACCACCACAAAAAACAACCCAATATATTTCAAAGGAGAGCAGGAAAAGTGTTGTATGGGATGGCAAAAGAGGAAATGAGGCATTGGGGGAAGCATCTGGGACACAAAGGAGAGGAAGATTAGAGGAGTTTAGACATAGTATTGATGCAGTGAAAAGCGACAAGGCTTCCTGGCTTAGTCCATGAAGAACCACTACTTTTATGGCATGATGGATTTATTCCTGTTTCGGACCATCAGTTTCATCTACGTGTAGGGAGATGACAATCTTGCCTGTTATAGGCTGATAAACAAGAAGCATTTAAATCCATTAACCAAAGATGCATTGTTCTGCACCCTTCTCCCTCTGAACAAAAAGTAGCCACATTTTGTTGACAGTGAAAGCAATTACTGTCAAGAAGCCAGTTACAAAACAACAGAAAGAGGTGTTTCTGCTCAAAGGAATCTTATTCTCACTGCTCACTTTTAAAAGATACACTCGGTGCAGGCATCTTGAAATCTCTCAAGTATGTGGCCATTCCTTTTTCATGAAATTTCTTTTTCAAGGTATGTGAGATGTCAGAGGGGAAATACTGCAAACTAAAAATAAAACGTGGTACAGTAAAGTAGTACCAGTGGGCTGATTTAAAGCAAAAAAAGCACGTTTGTTTTCTCATTGTAGAAAACACGTACCTCGTTTGAAGATAAAAAAAATATTTATGTATGTAGTAGGATGGGAAGGTGATCAATGCGCTTCACAGTAGCTCTGTCAAGGAATTATTATAGGAAACAAAAATACTGCACAGGCAGCAGGGAACACCAATTCTTANTTGGCCTTCTTACAGTTCTCATTTCCTTGAGATTTTTTCGTAGATCTAGATGATGAAAAGTTAGATTGTTCCAAAGATCTGGGTATACTGCTTATTTTAGGTGAATTCTGTACAGCATTTAATAAATTTATCCCTTGTAGTAGGCTTCTAGTATCCTCTCTGTAACAAAAGGAAGCATACAAGTTTTATTTTAAAGTCTTTTAAGATAGCATAGAGATAGATAAGGGATTGGACATGCTTTGTTAAGTCCAGCTTTTGCTTATTTTGAAATTCCAATCAATTATAAAATCAAATATAAATCAGTATTTCCATTACCACCATCACTCATTTTTCTCATGTACTCAATGCATACCAGGCACACTACTGTAAAAGGTAAGCTTGGACTATATAAACTTGAATAAGAAGCACAGTTGCCTAAGATTTCACAAGCAGTTTCTTCCTCTGAAATGGCCCTTGTTGTTTTTATCAGCTCCCAAGGATCACTAGATCACTAAACTCCAAAGCACAAGCAAGATAACTTCACCAGAGAATCCAAACCTTGCTCAAAAGCACAAGCCAATTCAAGTCATGCAAAACACCACCCTGTGTTACACCATATTAGAACAGGCTATCCATAAAGCATCTTTGAAATGGGCCTATGTGAAGTGTTTCCATCCTTGGCAAAAACCCAAACCATGATCCGAAAGTTTGCCCTCCAGCACGGTACGCAGTGACAGGCATGCCTGAGGGGAATGCACAGATAGATGTCTTTTGTTTGTGGTGAATCAAATCCACATGTGAGCAGACACAACATTACTTTTCACTGGGGCTACATATAACGTTAATTCTTTATTAATTTACATCACTTGTAAAAATAAGCACGAACAAATCTGCCAGTATTAGGTCTTTAATAGTTTGACATGTTGCTCTGCTTGTGGTACAACTTCCCATGCTAATACAGAGATTTCTCACTGGAGGAATTCAGTTGGCGAGATTTATTGTGTCAAGGTCTTTTCCTACACACCACTAAGCCATCTGTAATGAGTATTCCTCTATAAACCTGAATGCTCGTGCTACAACAGGAAGGTCACCATCTCCCTTTTTTGCTTGAGCTTCTACATCAGCCTGTGCTCAGAGAGAAGACTACTTTCAGTTCCTTCCCTTGACTTCAACAGAAAGCATGCAGATGTCGGGTCCTACACTACAAAGAGGACAATATGAAGCACAGAGGGTTTGTTTGAGCTATGAATTAGAAGTAGCACATGCACAACACCTGCACTTAGGTGTGCCAGCAGCAAATCCATTAATTTGCATTTCAGGATTTCCCAAAGCTTGCAAAATTAAAAGCTAGCCCAAAGAGGGCAAGGGGACAAAGAAGCACAAACCTTTCACAAGTAGTTTACAGACAGCCAACTTAACTTCTCAAACTCACTGTTCAACCAACGGTTACTACAGTGACCTACAACAGCTTGAAGGTCTCCATCTCTTTGGGCAGGCAGTTTTAATCCAGGTCTTTTCCTAGGGACAAAGTAATTATTAAGACTCTTCCATTTTAAACTTCTGGCAGGAATAGAACATTACTTCCCAATGGCAGATTCAACATTTTATCTCTTCACAGATTCATCTGGATTTCAAAGGGCATGTAGGAAGCTCCTGTGACCCATGTTGCACCGGATGGGGCTCCTCAGATTTACAGAAAGTTGTTCATTTTCACCTAACCAGTGCAAAATGTAAAAGTCACAAGTTGAAGACATTCTTGACGTGTTATAACCCAGCACCTGCCTGGATACTGTTCTCAACACATCCAACAAGATCAGGGTTAACTTCTGTGGCTGCTCTTACACAAAGGTTATAATTCCTATAATTCGACCTTTTCCAAAAGCTGTGGCTGCAGAAAATCTCCAGGGAGATGCTGCGGTTAGCTTTAGAATGAAGAAGTTGGAAAAAGCAGAATGCAATTTTCTATCTGCATATTTTAAACACCCTGTATTTTGTCTGGAGATACACAAACACCACATAGCTCCACGATAAAGCAAAACCAGGAGGCTCAACAAATGAAGAGACTCGAGTCTAAGTTGTGCTGCCTTTCATCTCTCAGTAAACCACTAACAACTGCATTTTGCCTGCAAAGATAAGTATTAAATCTTGCTTTTACATCGGGTGTTAGTGTCAAAGCCTCCTTCCTTACTAGTTGAAGCTCTGAGTTGTTAACTATTAAATGGCTAAATGACAATGGCTGTTACTAATCGCTTATTGAATAATGAAAGTGCCACAACTGATAAAAGGTTTCAATCCTGGAAAAAAATGATTTATAGTATTTCACTCTACTGGCACTGTTATTTGTATGACAAATGGTTGGACAGACACCAGTTAATCTCTGCACACCTCCAACTCTGATGTGGCAGCTTCTGCTGGAGCATCCAAATAATCAAGAACTGCTAACAATACAGCCGTGCTGTTGCGAGGGGCTGAATGCTGGTATTTTATCAAGGCTGATCCCCAAATCAATTTACGCGATGGATTTTTTTTTTCTCCCCTCCATGGGTGAGGTTGGGGGTGGGGGGGGAAGGTAAGCATGGCAAGAAAGAGGAGGAGTATCATAAACCTGGGAAGCTGCAGCCTGCAGCTAGGTAGATTGGCCACGCTCCTCTAGCACAGAAATGAAATCATCAATACAACTAAGGCATTAATGATTTCAGAAAGCTCGGTATGGTTTATAGATTTCTCTTGATGGCAAAATCTGAACTGCAGCATCATACAGAGCTGTCAAGACTGTTGCGTCGTAGCATACTACCACATTGTCTGCTGTGCATTGCAGATCCCATTTTCCCCTCAGATGGGAGAGGGTTAGGCTGCTTTTGAGGCAGTGTGAGATGGCATTCCCCCTCCCCCCTCCTTGAGCTATGAATGAAGCTTTATATTTATAAGCAGTCCATCAACAGCAGCTTTGTCTCATTGGCTGAATAGGTATCATCCTACTTCCTGCAGAAGTCAATCCTATTTTATCAAGCTACTCTTTCAGAAGCTCACAGTGCTGGGCTTCTTGTAGTTTGCCTTCTCTTGTATTGTTTTGCAATTTTGCACCCACGAACTACAATTTTTCTTATTAATAATGTTCACTTCTATTTAATGTAGAAAAACAGGCCAAAGAAAAACATCCAAGCTATGCAGTGGGAAAATAAAAGCATTCTAATTTTGCCAGTTGAACAAAGAGTGACGGGCCACACATTCTTAGATTCAAGTCAGACTACTATATCCATCACTATGGCTCACACCTTGCAAATGATGAACTAAAACCCCAACACGACCCCATTAGATTTAAAAGCAGGTTCATGTACAGCAGTGGCAGTAAGATAACTTACTTACTTGTCCCATTTTGCTGTTACAAAAGTTAAATTTAAAAATAAACAGCACATTACAATCCAACTAAACCACGACAAAACCCCAGCTCTTACATGAATGCCAAAGGGTCGAGCAGTCCCATCACATTTAAAGGTTACACAGCACTTGAAGTGCCCATTTAGATTACAGCCTACATAGACAAGTTTCCACTCGGTTCTCCGCTATCTGCATACACAGGCCTTACTGTAGTGCAGCCTTTTGCAAAGTTGCAAGTGGTTTTAGGCTGCAGAAGGCCAATGGTAATAACTTTTCTATTTATAATGTATAATGTATTAAGCTAAACATGACCTTGCAATGTGAACTTGCAGCCCAGAAAACCAACTGTATCCTGGACTGCATCACAAGCATCATGTTCAGCAGGTTGACAGAGATGGTTTTTCCCCGCTCTGCTCTGCTGAGATCCTACCTGCAGTGCTGTGTCTAGCTCTGGAGTCCTCAGCACAGTAAAGGTGGGGACTTATTGGAGCAGGTCCAGAAGAAGCCACGAAAAGTGATCAAGGGGCTGGAACATCTCTGCTATGAATAAAGGCTGAGAGAGTTGGGATTGTTCAGCCTAGAGAAGAGAAGGCTCTGGGGAGATCTTATTTCAGCCTTTCAGTACTTAGAAGAGGCCTATAAGAAAGCCAGAGAGGAACTCTGTACAAGGGCATGTAGTGATAGGATGAGGGGTAATGGCTTGGAACTAAAAGAGAGGGTATTTAGACTAGATATAAGGAAGAACTGTATGATGAGACACTGGCACAGGTTGGCCAGAGAGGTGGTGGATGTCTGATCTCTGGAAGCATTCCAGTTCAGGCTGGATGAGGGTCTGAGTAATCTGATCTAGTTGCAGATGTCCCTGCTAACTGCAGGAGTGGGGTGAGACTAGATGACCTTTAAAGGTCCCTCCAACCCAAACCATTCTATGAGATTTTGATCACCTGTGCTCAACCCATGAAAGAAGAAAATTTTACCAAACAGATGTTGAGGTTCACATGAGGCAGATGTCAGCACAGTGAAAGACAATTAGAAAGAACAGATACTGTGATGGGTCTTCAAAGCATACAGTGGCAACTCATCTTTGATATGATATAGCAGAGAAGGACATTGGGAAGGATGCCAAGTGAAGGGTGGCACTGGAAAAGTGACAGACCAAGGAAGTAATCATTATAGCAGCAGCTGAGTGGAGCTGAATGGGTACTGCACTCATCAAGGCCAGGAAAAAAAGATGGTGCAGCAACAGAGATATAAGGTGGTGAAATAAGTGTGAATCAAAACATGAAGCCCAGATCATGTACTTCAGTGACACTTGAAGAGCTAAACATGATTTTTTTTTCTTGGTCAGAATGATGTGGAGAGACATTGCAATGAGGGGTTTATGGTGGTTTGCTACCATCACAAGGAGATGTGCATCCAGTAGTTTGGACAGAGAACGGAAAGTCCCATGCCGATGAATCTCTGACTTGGCCACAAGAAGCTCAGTTTGCATGTGTGCAGATGAGATTGTTTAGAGAAGAGGAGAAAAGGAGAAGGGAACCTGACAAAACAGAAGTAGCAAGAAGAATTTTCTTCAGAAAGCCTGAAAGATCCATGGAGAGGTAAAAATCTTAAAGGCTCTGCTCCCACTAACAGCAGAAATGAGGATGGAGTATGAAGGTGACTAACATCAAGAGAAGCAAGGGAATAATTAAAAAAAAAAGTCACCTGTAACACCAAACAGGATGTAGCTGAAGACAAAACCCATATTAGCTCTTCTCTGGGTTTGGATGATGGATACCCATTTACAGCTGGCTCTTACAATCTACTGGTTAGTCATTTCAATCCTGTTAATTTAAACTACAGGGATTATTTTTCTACTGCTTATAGAGATTTTATTTTTTTTTTTTTATAAGTTCACATTATGAGGCAGGACAATCTCAATATAGTTGCTCTTGAAAGATATTTTTGTCAATGTCACATTAAAAATTGCTCAGCTTTTTATCACTTAACAATTACCTGTATAAGATTTAGACAACTCTTCCATTGGCAAAGTAAGTCAAAATTATTTTCTGACCAAATCATGCATCAGCCTTTCCATCATTTTGCACAGGAATGATATGAGGTTAAATAAAACACAAATTCTTCAGGATCCCGTCTGTCTTTTCAGCTACAAGTGTACTATCAATCTTTTTACAGCAATATCAATTTTCCTACTGCTACAAAATTCCTTCCAAATTATATGACAGTTGATTAGAAAGCTCTTAAATCAGCTTTGTAGTACTCCTGGCCACAGCTAATCTGGTTGTGCAGATGATGATGATCATATGAACAAGCAGCTCCCCCCCCACCAATGATGTTGAGCTGTTGCGCAACTGTTTAGGAGTAAGAATTTCAGGTAAGGTGAATTCTTATTTTTTTTTCCAATGACAGAAAGCATCTTGCTTTTCCTTTTAGAAATGAGGATCCACTATTGTAGCCTTTTGTCAAGCATTACAGTCATTATCATGGCTAGAATTTATTTGTTACTGATGAATTTTAGAAGTTGCTCTTTCCTCAACTTTCCAATTTTACAGACCATCGATTCTTTCTAATAACTTTATTTTCCTATAGCAACAATTTACATTTTCTGACTACTGATTTATATTTATCACCATCACCTTTGCTATTCTTCCCACTGAGATTCTCTTAAAATTGTTTTCTCCACTTCCACTCTTAACCATAATGCTTTTTAAAAAAATATAAGCATCCTTTTAAGTGGAGAACTGTAGGTCTTTTGCACTTAATCTTTCCTAAACATTTTCAGATTATTCTCATAATTCTGTTTAACCTCTCCCCTCATACAAATTCTCACCATTGTGCATGGTTATAGAAAATAAGCCTGTTAAAAGCTTTGAGTTTGTATACATAAATATATATATGTATGCATGTATTTATGAACTGCCTTGTGTTTGTTCAAGGCAGAGGAATTAGGTTTGTCTTGTACAATCTCAACTTGGTGCACATGACCTATTGCACACGTGGAGTGGGACTAACAACATTTATTTACTCTGCATCTCCCAGGCATTGTAAAAGTATTACCATGTCCCAGCTGCATTCTTCTAACCCATCAATCAGCTCTCTAAAAGAAAGCAGAGGCTCTCACCCTTCCACGTGGAGTTAATGTGCAGGTAGTCGCAGTAATTGATGGCACAGAAAAACCATGACACATAATAGTACAAGATTACTGTCAAAACACTGTGCAATCAAATATAATAAAGGTTGATGGGTTAGCAGATTCTGTCTTTTATTGGGCATATCTGCATGTGTGCACAAGTTAAGAACTGCTTGCTTGGTGGGCAAGATGAAATGGGTTTGGTAAAGAAACTAAGCATGAAAAACCAAGCAAAAGCAAGGTGCTTTCATAGGTAGCACAAAGTCTACTGATGGGAAAACCAGAGCTATCAGCCAGAAACTGGAATCAGCTAGATTCTCTCCAGGGTGATGAAACACACTTTGCCCAGGGGACACAAAATTCTTAAAAATGTTGAAACCAACACAGTTAACATTTCCTGCTTGAAACGGGAACACACCAGACATACTGAAAAATCATGAGGAACAGAATTAAGATCTCAGCTTAGTATAACTGATACACAGGAGAACCTCATCCTATTGCTTCATCCAGTATAGATCTGTCTGGAAAGCAGATTCACAAAAAAAAGCGGAGGGAGAAGAATGAAATGTTTTCTTTGAGACACGTAAACAGGGAATCAAAGGCAAATTTTCATAAGTATATCTCCCAGTATTTTCACAATTCTTATTTCAACCTAGTCCATACCTCCCACCCTCTTGCAAGAGCACCTGAACTTCTGACTTCTATTATCATTTTGGAGGCTGCACAGCATTTAGCAGTACCTTTTACGTGCAGATGAAAATCTCCATCTCCTTTTCCCCAAAAGCTTTTAAGAGAGGGAAAAAAAAAAAAAAGGATATATAAAAAAATACATTCATTTTGGATTTGTCAATCAAAATCTCAGTCTTCCACATACTGTGTTGACTGATGTTTTAGGATAGACCTACAATGCTCTGAAAAATGAGTACCTGGTAGGGACTAAGAGCTAGGGGTGACAATTCCTAGATGCTGAATGTCATATTGCCATTGAAATGACAAAACCCCTCTGTACCTCACAGGGTCTCTGCGACCTACTTTGCTCCAGAAGGGTAACTGGAATGAACAAGAAACCTCTCCTCTTAACCCGCTACAGAGTTAAGTTTCTTGTATATTCAACATCCTCCTACAAGCAGGAACAAAGCACAGAACAATTTTCACAAGCATAGCCTCAAAGAGCCCCAACATGCTGGCTCCTGAGTTGCTCAGAAAATCATTTTTGGATTTTATTCCAGCTCAGTTCGGGCTCTGGGGGACAGTTTATGTCAACCTTTTCTTCTTTCTTTCAAAAGTACTGCAGGTTAAACTTTGGGCCTAACAACCTTGACAGCGTCCCTTTACATTTTTTAGACGAGCCATTGAGTAGCATTATGACAAATTATGGGACCTGATGATATGTAACAAGAACATCTCCAGTCAAAGACTGTGGAGAAAGTAAAAAGCCTGAAAGAAATACTTCTAGCAAAAAAAAAAAAAAAGAAGAAACTTTTGCCTGTTTATTAGCATAAGGAATTTCAGATGGTGAAATACTTCTCTTTAACCATTAAGTAGAGCTTCCTTGTAGGATGACTGTATTAATTTAAAACAGCATGTAAAAGACAAGCTCTTCCTTTGCTTGTGTAACTATATAGACAACACATGAAAACCTTTGCAAATCACCTTTCAAGAAGCAAAGGTGCTGTTGGGTAGTATTTTCTGCACTCTGTTCTTCATTACAGAAATAATCCACATGAAATAATTTCTATGGGAGTCATCCTGCTTCTGCTTTTATTGTCTGAGTCACAGAATCATAGAATGCTACGTGTTGTAAGGGACCTCCAGAGATCACCGAGTCTAAACCCCCTGCAAATCAGGACTGTGATGGCAACTAGCTGATGAAGAAACTGTTGGGATATTTTGCAAGCAGAAAGGCAGTAGAGTTCATTATTAATAGATTATTTATTGTTAAAGAGTTCATTTTTTAAGTGTCGTCAGCTGTTCATCTAGGAATAGCTTTTCGATAACATTCATAAAATAAAAAACCCAAATGAACTAAAGACAGAAGGTAATTATCAATATGGTTAAGAAAAAAGCAAAATACTACCTCCAATCTCCTCCATAGCATTTTTTTTCATATCCTAATAGTTCCAAACATTACTTGTACTATTTAGTTAGTAATAAGCCAGGCACTTAAAATCTTGGATATATGTTATTTTGCAAAAGCAGATCCTGATGTAGACCTGCTGTTAGGAGCTTCAGCCATAGCTCCCATCATTACTCCAGAAAACAGTGGAAGTCAGTAATTATGAAGTAACTGTTACCTAAACCTTAGTCACCTTCACAATAAGACTCCCATCTCCCATAACAGTTCTAATGCTGCCTAAGATGATTGGGTAAACAAGACAACTTTACAGGTAAACATCACCTTCACCATCACATGTAAAAACAGCTTCTCTGCTATAACACAGTTAAAATAAAGTAACAACCGAAGTCTAAGCCTGAATTGTCTCTCTCATCTCTCCACTATGCTGGTATATCCCATTCCTCCTTGGGACATGGAAAGTCTGTTAAATTTTCCTTCTCATAAGGATCAAAAAGTTATCTATAAGCAAAGGTGATTTAATCAACAATATGAGTTTTGCCCAGACAAACTGGCATTTAACTGTATACAGAGGTCCTAAGAGATAAAGAATATAGATGACAAATCGCTAAAAATGATTGGATTTTCACATTCTTTTTACAATCACTATGGAGCCTCACACCAGATTCTTTAAGTAATCTGGCTACTATGAATATATTTAATAATAACATAAAATATAAGTAAACTGCATATTTATTTATGATTTATTACAATTAGGTTTGTTCTAATTTAATTAAACACTGAGGCCTCCCATCTGTAGGATTATGCTGCCTAGCAAATTGGAATTTTCGGAGAACAATTCTTCAGGAATCCTCAGTGACATTTTTAAGATCTTGATTGTGGACTGTCTACCACTGATGAATGTTTAGTTCTAAGGTAAAAATGCACATGTTACAGTACTTCAGTGGTACCTCCTATATGAGGTTCTGACTACAGAATATTTTGTATTTAAAAAGACTTGAACTCTCAACAGCACTGTTTCTAAAAAAGTATATTCCCTACAAAAGACTGAAATACTGTCTTCGATGTCCAAATACTGCCTTCAATGTCCATAATTACCTCTGCTATATGATATAAAACAGGCATCTGTAGAACCATATAAGTCAGTATGTAGTGAACTGTACAGACTGTTGTGAAGCCCCAGCAGCACAGGTAAACAGGGAGGAGGAGAAAATGTAGTATCTTTGGGCTGAGCCAAGCAAACTCTCCAGCAGCCCCTTCCTACAAAGAAATTTGAGAGGCTAGAGATGAGGTAAAAGAAAAAACAGCAGTGGAAACCAAAGTGATGGAAATTAACAGTTCCATGAATTTTCCTGCTGAGACTCAGAAACACAGAATGGTTTGGTATAGAAGGGACTTTCAAAGATCATAGAATGGTAAGGTTGGAAGGGACCTCAAAGATCATCTAGTTCCAAACCCCTGCCATAGGAAGGGACACCTCTCACTAATACAGGGCACTCAAGGCCTTGTCCAACCTGGCCTTGAACATCTCCAGGGAGGGAGCAGCCACAACCTCCCTGGGCAACCTGTGCCAGTGTCTCACCACCCTTACTGTAAAGAACTTCCTCCTAACATCTAGTCTAAATCTCCCCTCTGCCAGTTTAAGCCCATTGTCCCTAGTCCTGTCATTGCAAGACCTTGTAAATAGTCCCTCTCCAGCCTTCCTGTAGGTCATTTAATTCCAAAACCCCTGCCATAGGCAAGGATATCTTATACTAGACCAGGTTGCTCTCAGCCCCATTTCACCTGGTTTTGAACACTTTCACGAACTTTTCCACAACTACTCTGGGCAACCTCTTCCAGTGCCTCGCCACAATCCCAGTAAAGAATTTTCTCCTTCTATATGATCTAAACCTATCCTCTTACAGTTTAAAATCATTGTCCCTTGTCCTCTCCCTACAAGGTCTGGTAAAAAGTATTTCTCTATGTTTCTTGTAACTCTCCTTCACATATTGTCCATGTAGAGGAAAAACAGTAATAAATGAAGGAAATAAGAACAACAGAACTTCTGCAGACACTGTTCTGATTCAAATGGTGGATGTATATCCAGGCTGCACTATGGGTAGACTGATAAAACAGAGTTAATAACTGCATGAAGAAAGCTGAGGTCTGTCAAGATGGCATTTCACTATGGGCAGATGGTAATGTACCCTGAGCTACAGTCTATAGGTCATACCCTTTACGTGGCTGGATACATCATACACCACGCTGAAATGTCAGCTCCCCATGCAGAATACTTCCCTCTGCTATACTGAAGGCAGTAACTTGTACCCAAAGTAAGTATATAAGAATTAGTGTGAAAAATTTTCTAGCCCATCTCTGAGCCCAGAGTAATGAGTAACTGAAAATGGAGACTATGTTTGATTTAAAAAAACAGAAGTAATTTGAAAGTTGGTGTATCCCTTATCCAAACAAGATCCCAATGAAGAGTACCAAGAGAAAAATTAAAAATAACTATCACTCAGTTAACACTGCTGGCTGTGAGACATCTCCAGAGACTGCAGAAATACTTTAAATAAAAAATATATATAGTAAAGAGTAGAAAGATGTGGATTAGTCACTGGGTAAGTATTGTATTATTTCTTTCACTATATCCACCTTTCTAAACTCACACTGCTGCGACATTCATGTGATAAACATCATGTCTCACCATAAAATCTGAATTGCTTCCTTAAAAAAAAAAAGAAGTTATGAATAAGTGACCACTCACAGCCCACTGACTGGCAACCACCCAACCAAAAAGTAATTATGTGCACGACAATGATGGCATTAAGGCCCATGTAATAGGACCACTTCCAATTTTAAGGTTAAGTAAATCATGAACTGTACTTCTATGTACAAATATGTTGGTTAAAGCATTTAAGTTGTCTGGAAATGGGCTCGATTGCTTCGGTGTTTTGTTTCCCACCACAAAGTACTACCTTGGCTGAAAAGCACTGGCATTTATGATAATCACAAACCAGTCACCACCATGAACAATTTTCAAATGATGATTTAAAAACTAAAATGTTCTTTTTTTTTTCCCCTTGAAATACTAGCTTGCTTGACAATTGCACACCATGGACACAGCCACTGAAGTCCCAAAAGGAGGAACTTGGGAAAGGAGAAATAAAAGGGAGTTGAAACAGTCTTCGAGGGAGCTGCCAATTCCTTGTCAAATGAAGCAGTCAGAAATACTCCAGCCTAGCTTTGTAATCCATCACCACAAACTGCAGCACTTCCTCCCCAGATTAAAAAGAGAGATTCAAAGCACTGGGGAAGAAGGCACAAAGGAAGTCAAAGTCAAGTCAATGCCATATCAACTTGGAAACCCCAGTGAAGATGATGTGCGTATGGCAGTAAGCTGACAAGTGCCAACCAATCTCTTCTCAGATGTATGCTGGAAACTAGAGTCTACCAGGTGAGACTCATATTCTAGTAAACTTTTTTTTCCACTGAAAACTACACAGCTATTTCCCACATTTCAGTGCCCCATTCAAATGGGAAATTTGCCATGATACATCTGTGCCTCCCCAGCTGATATCACTGTGTACATCATGCTACCAAATATGTTATGAGGTGCCCGCAAGGTATCTTCTGCCACTATGAAATCTGTTCAATCACTGTCTCATTCCAGACCTTAGATGAATAATCCTTCAGGAAAAGCATGCACTTCCACAGGTAGTGTTGACAGCAGGTTCAAACACTTGAGTTCACCACTCCAAGAAAGTCAATAGTGTCAAAGACGTAGAATTTCTCCCCTTTCAAAGTTTACCTTTCAAAGGCCTTTATCTCCTTGAAGGAGACAATATGGCTACCTATGAGCTGACCATGGAACTTCTTGTTTATTACAACCTGGACATTAAAGGCTTGGTTCAAAAGCTCATCATGCAAGAAGTACCAAGGGGTGCTTCTTAGCTGCACAAAATCATTCTCTGTCCAGGGTGGCAGAAGAGCACAGAGAAATCCTGGCTGCTGGCACAGGCAACAAGCACACACAGGTTCAACAAATACAAAAGAGTTAGAGAAATTTGCCTTTCAAAGAAGAAGGAAAAAAAAAAAAAAAAAAGATTCACATAGCTCTTGTGGGCTGTATAGAAGTAGTAAAACATTATTACAAAATAAATCACATGAATCCTTCTCAAATGAAGACATGGAATTTCAGACAATAGCTGAACCTGGAATCACTGGAAGAAATCCCAACAGTTCCGTTTCAAAGAGCAAGACGCCCCATCAAGACTGTCTATTTTTATTGGGGGTTTTTTTCCCCCTTTTTTCCTAATTCTGGTTTGTCCCTTATCTGGAAAGCGAGAACTGATCTTAAAGATATAAAAAAAATTTCAAACCTCCTTTTTAAGGGGCAGAACTTGCCAGCATAGGATTAATTTTAGCAAAAAAATAAAAAAAAAGAAAATCCAACTAAAAGGGAAGCAGTTGAAGAAGGGCAAGGTCCATATGGAATGTTTTGCTTCCAAGTTTAAGCAGCAACTGAACTTCAATTCAGATTTTGCCAGTTCAAGCAGCCTTGTAAAGGAAGCAGTCCCATGAGAGAGACATTTAGTGACAGAAATGCCTTCAGAAAATGCTGAAAGCCTGCAATGTCATTTTGCAGGACCGCTTTATGATTTCAGCCAGCAGCAGGCAGGTAGACCAGAATTATACTGACAAGTGGAAATCAAAATTTGGGATGCTACCAGAATATTTTGACTGCATCTTTCCACTGCTAGTCACAGCATAGCAGGTTGTACTTCAACCTGAAGTCCTCCTCCCATCTCTTCAAATTACACACACATCCAAAAACTAGATACTGTAGGATATTCAAATGTGACACACCAGATTGGTGTCCCTGGAACAAGCAGCAGTGCTTATGATTAGGTATTTTCTTACAGGGTACTTGGAGGTTGATATGCATGCCTTTAATTATTTTCCTTTCATTTTCGGAGGAATCTGAATTAAGAAAGATGTGACATTTTTATAGGCAGGAAATTAACTGCCTCCGAGACAAGAAAGTCTAAACTAAGGACCCAGCTACCAACCCTTTGCTTCTTTTAAAGTACGCAGATTTATCCTCATTATGGGATGAAAACAGCCCTCGCCTTGCTTGGCAACGTCATCTTCGTACCACTCGCAGGTAAACCAAGCGCTTGCTGAAAGAGATGCCAAAAAAGCCACGTTCTCACAGCCTGAAGGTTAAACTGGATTAATTTGGAAAACCTGAAAATTGATACGTTGTAATTTAACATGTGCTCGACATGTGTGCTCAGCAGCAACTGAAAATGAAATATCTTAAATATTATCAAACGTTACATCATTAAATATAAATTAGATGGAAACAGGGGAAAGCTAAAAATTGACTAGGAGTTCAGCTACTCTAAATGGCTAATACGTCCATTTTTCACCTGAAGCCCTCTCCAATACAGTTTTGCCATTAAGCAAAAACCTAAAGAAAGGTAATCAATTCCAACTAAAAAGCACTTCTCCCGGAATGACTGCACTTCAAACCCCTGGCTGGCTGCCAGCCCCCCCAGACAACAGCTATCAATGTTTCTGACTATCACAGGAGCACGAGGGGCCATGCATAATTGACTAGAAGATGGGCTAAAACTGTGCCCAATCAGTGTGTGATCAAAAACGCGTGGAATATTCAGCGCCACTTGATTACATGGAGGCACGTCCTTTTGCTCTCCTCATGAAATCTCTTCAAGGTCCAGAGTACTGTAATAAGATCATTACTGTCAAGCGGTACGAATCGCAGGCAATGAGTCTTGGGATAGGAAGTCATACTTCACAAGCTCCTCTGGTCTTTTTTTTTTTTTTCCTTTTTCCCCTCTCCCTCTTTTTTTTTTTTTGTATTTTACTGCGTGTTGAGGCAGCAAGGCGATGAGGTGACAGATAATGATCACATCACTGTGTGGCAACTAAAAAGGCACTTTTAAGAAAGAGCACAGAGAAATCAGCTTAAGAGAAACTCAAACATTTTTTTTTTTTTTTGGGCTTTCTTTTTTTTTTCCCCTCAAAAATTAAATGGAATTAAACTGTGCAGTATTTTCCTTTCATGAATTGTGATTTAATGTCATTGAATTTAATCATTTGACAGATTTTCATATTATACCAAAGCCTATTACCTCACAGACAAATGGCCAATTTTCTCCATCTCACACTCACAAAAGAAACCTTTATTAATTTTTAAAATTTTTTTTAGGGGGTGAAGCGGTGGAAAATGTCAATGATGAGGCCCTGCTCAAGTTTTCTTTTTACCTACTGCTTTCACTGGAGTTGCACACTACATATAATGCATAACATCTATCATAAGCAACCTATTCATAAAGAGAAAAGTGCAGGGATTGAAAACAGGAAACTAAATCACAGGGTGTAAAACAAACAGGCAGCAAACTCTGCACTGAAATCCCACACACGAGAGTATGGATCTGCAGGAGCGACTTCAGATGGAAGGATACCAAGTATCTGCTCACTGTGAATTTGACAGCTACTTTAAAGCAACCATTTGATTAAAACTTGACAAAAACACAGAGGATTGAAATGACTGACTGGTCAGGAGTTGGAAATAAAGAGAGGTCTACATTTCTGTTACACGTCTGTCTTGTGAATGCCTGACATCAATACCACAGAGCTACAAAACTGGAAGCACTCCAGAGATGCATTTTTTCAAGTGGAGAAGGCTGCTATGATCAGGCTAGAGACTACTGTTTAAGCAGAAGGAAAAGTCAGCCTAGTTAAAAACACCCATCCAAAATCTACAGTACGCAACATCTATGGAATAATAAATCCTGTACCATGGTGCTCTTCAGATGGCATTTCACTATCAAGAACCCCAATCTCTCATATTTGTTATTTGCTCTTTCGAACACCTGCTATTCAGAGGTTTCTCCTCAGGACAAGATGAGAATGTCCAGTTCCACACCTTGGACTCTCACGGTCACTGTGAGCAAGAACCAGAGGTGCACAGAACTTCCCAATGCACAAGTTGCTGACACAGCAAATCATAGTCCAAAAAAAGGCTGAAATATCATGTTCAGTTCACCCCAAACTACCCTTTGAAAATCATCCCATGGAGAGATGAATACCCAGAAATGGGGAAGGGAAACAAAAAAAGGCAAAAAAAAGCTTGAAAACATCAGTCTAAGGATTAATAGGTAACCTTGGAAGAACCAAAATTACAAAATGGAAACTGGAAAAAGAATCACTGTCCTTGAAGGGAAACAACTTTACATTGCTCAAGCTTTTGCACTTTGCCCACTTTTCTTAAAGAAAAATTCATGGGGAAAAATACGTGGGTATCTAACGACTTATTTAGTCAAATTATTCACATACACCATCAGCTTCCTCAGTTTTGGTTTGGATCTGCTCTTTAAAAGGACTCTCAAACATTTTGACAAAGGCCAAAAAGAAGACCAAAAAAAAAAAATCTTGATGTATAGGCTATTAAATCCTAAAGCCTAAGAGAGCGGCAAAAATATTCCACCAGCATTAAAAGGGAGCAGAGAAAGCATTTGGATGCAACTGGCAAAGAGAGACTTTTCCTGTACAGTAAAAGTACCGAATTTCCCAAACCTGTAATGTCCACATGGCACAAAAGTGAGCATTAGATTCATAATGCTGAGTAAAACCTGTGTAGGCAAATTCTTGAACTAGAGTCAGCTGGAAATGTCATCTTAACTCTGCCTTCCTGTAAGAAGATGACATTAGGTACACCTAAATTCACGAACTTCATCAAATAAGCCTTTTTGCATCTCTCTTCCTAGTTTATATGCCTGGAACACCTTTATTTGGAGCACAGAGGGGAGATGACTGGCAAAGCTGTGCATTTGGGAAAGAGCATAACTTGTGTAGCACTTTGATTTAAAGACAGATGTGCTTTGACTGCCCACTGAAGTTCATACATGGAGCAAGGAAGTTGATCACACATGTAGTATTTTCTCGAGCTATGCTTGGATGAGTTCATAGCCCCAAGAATGCATTGAAAAAACCACAAAGATTTTCCAAGGCTCACCCATAATTGACTAAAATGTTGGATTCTACAATTAAAAAACCAAACTTGTTATTCTTCCATTCTGTTCTATATGTACCTCTTGTTGATGAGTCCTTTTTAGCCTAATGCCAAGAGCACGTTTTATACCCCTAGTGTAGATCAGACCCATTGATACAATCCCCCTTGAATTCCAGGTTTGAGCTGCACATGGTAAACCTCCGCAATCAAGCCATTGTCGTAAATCTCACGTTGCATATTGCAAATAAAACCCAGCATGCCTGTAATCAGCTGGCATCCCATCTACCCTCCCCCCAAAGCTGCCATGTGCCTTCTATGGCAAGCATCACTTTAACAAGGCACGCTGCAGAGAAGCAAGGCATACCAACAACCACAAAAGGTTGAGGCATGGAGTCTACCTAGCCTGCTCTGCTTTCATCAGCAACTATTTAAAGATGCCCACAAGAAGCTGAATGGCAACAGACAAAGCAGCATGTACCCTTCTATGCTTTCCAGAACAGTCCATGATCAGAGAACTTCATGGGAAAGGTTGTAATCTTTAAGAGACCTTAATGGAGTTAGGTTTTTTTTTTCATATTATTCTAATTCAGTGATTCTGTTTTAACTTTTTAAGGTCTTCTGAAGGGAATTACTTAGGATTTCCACTTTTTTTAAATGTAGCTTCCTCTCAATGTACCTTTGTAGCTCAGTTCCAGTATGCTAATGAATACACAGAAAGCTGAAGATAAGGCATCCTTCGAAAGCTAACTCATCCTCCTACATCAAAATAGCATGCTCATTTAAATTATGACACCTTGACTCAAGAGTTCAGTCATGTGGTGAACAGAAGAGCAAAGTTATACTTAACACAATGACCTTATTTTTTCCCCTTTATGTTCACTATATTTTTACAGTAAATAATAATCTGATTTTATTTTAAAGATATTTTAATTTAGATATATAGATTCATAAAGAAATTAAACATCTTATGCTCTGGAAAGGCTGGTCAGGAATTTTGGAAGTAGACATTCTTACATAACAAAACAGAAATCAGTTCTGTAGCAGAATTAAAATTTTACAAGTACTTCTTGCTCTCTTGTAAACATCAGCTGGTGGACATCAGGCACCTTCTCATAATCATGGTCTCTGTTTCAGGTTGACAGTGTAGTTTAAAGGACACTAATTATTACTAATTATCACTCATTTCTNCCCAAAAAAAACCCCCCGACACAGCAACAACAAACAAAAAAAACCCAAGCCAACTCACAGCACAGCAGTTGTACTGAGGATACCCAGTGTACCCTTCTACAGTGACGATGCAGAACACTTAACATACTAATAAGTGAGGCTGATTTTCAGAGAAATGTAGGGGAAGAAAAAAAAAAGAAGTCCTATCTTTCTCTAGCTATCTGGATGTGCTGGTGCATGCAACCACCAGCAATTCATCCTGGGACTCATCCCTTCCAGAATCCCCTTTCCTGCTGACCACCACTGCGACACTTTTCCTTTCCTTTCAACCAGGTAGGCGGAACCTGCAGCTCTTCCGACCCTGAGCTAACAGTGGTTTTAAAGAGAAGAAGGAATCTTTCAACTTGTTTAGCCTGCAATGAAGTAGGTTAAAACAATAGATGAGCTTCACCTCCCTTGTCTTTCACTGCTCAGCATCAACATAAATGTCTTTCAGCAGCAAACCTTTCATGTCAGGCAGGCTGTGACGACTGCGGCTGAAGGTTTCCCAACAAGTGACCTTTATGCCTTGGTTGAAAGTAAGTCTCTGAAGATTCGGTCTAGATTTTATTAATTTCTGCCCTCCTGTTTCTCAGGTGTACGGCAATCGGCCAGGGCTGTATCTCTTACGAAGCAGAGAATGAAGTTATTGATGATCAGTGGAATTACAACCAAAGGGCGTTTTGACACTGAATAGGTGATAACCCCTGAGGCATTTGCAGTATGCTTAAATCAAAACAAGCATTTGGCATTACAGACAACAAATATGGTCACATACTGTTGGGTTTTTTTAAGTTCTTAAAACAAAATATAATGCCAATTAAGACCTGAGTTTTTTGGTTTGATGGTTTTTTTTGGTTGGTTGGTGGTTGTTTTTCTTTTTTGGTGGGAGGGGTGGAAGAGAGTGGGTTGGGTTGAGGGTTGGTTTGTTTTGCTTAAAAAACAATAAATAAATGTACAAAGCAGAGCAGAAAATTAGAGAATAGCTGGACAAGCCACAGTCTACAACTTCAGAGAGTTCAGAAAAGAAGAAGGTATACATTTATCAAACTATACTTCTACCATGTTAGAAAAAGCAAGCTTATTAAATTCAAGATGGAGTGACAATTAGCAGAGCAGGACTTGGGTTTTTTGTGTGCAGTATGAAATCCAGCAAAATGCAGTTTGCTTAAATTTCTGAAAGGTTGCGTGCATAGGAGGGCTACAGAAATGACACTGTGATTGAAAAATTGCATGTGAAGGTAATTCAGCAGCACATCTAAATGAATTACAAAGGACCCCCCCCTAAACTTTCTGGCTATCTACTCATATTGCAGACATTTCTAGTTCCAAATAAATGTTCCTTTTCTTCATTCAACATTGCAGTCAAAATGCCACTTCTGTACCACTTGCTTTAAATACTGCAGAACATTTTTTAAAGTTACGAAACATTTACTTTCTAAAACTTCAGGCCCTATTGAGACCAGAAACAAACCCAAAATCTGCTTTAACTAAATTGTCCATTACAAGATGCATAGAAATGCTGCATGACAGGATGGAAACAGACTCCTTTCCTATATGACATTAGTCTGCATTTGAGTTTAAAAATTTTATGTATATTTTTAGAGGGGAAAAAGCTTATTAAGACATTTCATATAACTTTTATCATTGGGATGCTGCTATTGCCACAAGGCAAGTGGTGGCTGAACATGTTAGCTTTGGTCAGTGGGTTGCCCATGTGGTATTGAATCTGTAATGTGAAGTCTGGGGATAAATCAGTAGAAGCACCAGTTGTTCCTAAAATAGTTCTATGCTCTTCCCTCTACCCCCCAATTATAATGAATTTAGACTTTGCTACACATGTGGAGCTCCTTGCACAAGCTAGTGTACTCAGCCTCAACAGGCATTGCAGCAGCACCCTGGCGCAGGCTGTGACCACAGGTAGGGAGCTGGTTTGGGCTTTGCAGCCAGCATGGGGCTAGATGGACCAGCTTAAGATACTCTGATATGTCCACACACAGCCAAAGACACAGGATGAAAACTCTTCCCTAATGCCAGTACTAATGCTTTTTTTTTTCTTTCATTTGCACATGTTCGCTCATCTCACAGTATCAAAAATGTACCAAAATAAAAAAATTATTTTCCAAGAATGCCTCCACATCTATTCCTGCTATGTAGGGACTAGGCGAAACTTGATACCTGTCCTGCAGTATTGTGTCCAATTCTGTGTCCTCAGCACGAAAGAGACAGACCTGTTGGAGTGAATCTAGAGGAGGCCACAAAAATGATCAGAGGGCTGAAACACCTCTTGCAAAGAAAGGCTAAGGGAGTTAGGGTGGTGCAGCCTAGTGAAGAGAAGGCTCCAAAGACCTGATTGCAGCCTTTCAGTACTTAAAGGGGACCCATAAGAAATATGGATAGGGATTTCTTAAAAGGGCATATGGTGACAGGACAAGCAGTGATGACTTCAAACTGCAAGAGGAGATTTTGGCTAGATAAGAAAGATGTTTTTTTACCATAAGGGTGGTGAAACACTGGCACAGGTTGCCAAGAGAGCTGGGAGAAGCCCCATCCCTGGGCACATTCAAGGTCAGGTTGGACAGGGTTCTGAACAACTCAATCTAGTTGCAGATGTCCCTGCTCACTGCAGGGGTATTGGGACTAGATGACATTTAAGGGTCCCTTCCAACCTAAACTGTTCTCTGATTCTATGAGAATAGCTGGCATTACAAGATTACCAGGAATAACTTCTGTGGAGTTCCTACATGGACAACATCTGTTTGCCTGTACAACCACACAAATATACTTAATTATCGTGTAACAGACTGGAAAGAGTTTTTACTAGAAGGAGTTTTGGTGTCAGCTTAGTTGTGTGCATTACTTCTGAGCCACACAATCCATACAGGGACCTGCACATCTAATAGATTTGATTCCAAAGGTTACAAACTCTTTAATAGGTGGCTAGTTTTGCCTCTGTGCAGCTGCAGGTCAAAATATTAGATTTCACATCTTCCTTGCAGAGAAAAGGCAGTGACGATGCTGTGACTTTTTGTGCTGGAAAGATTTCTGAACATGCTGTCCTCTGACAATGTTAGAAGGTTTCTTCCAGACCACAAAGAGAAA
>WBNM01001985.1:245277-259975 GCA_013399055.1 Ramphastos sulfuratus | reverse complement strand
AAAAAAAAAAAAAAAAAAAAAAAAAAAAAACACAAAAAAAAAAAAAAAAAAAAAAAAGAAAAAAAGAAATGAAAAAAAGAAAATAAAAGAGCACTACGCAAAAACACATTCCTTCACCGTGGTGCTTAATTTCATGTCTTATAAATAAGTATTAGCGTTAACAATGTTAAGTCCATCTGTCAAATGAAAAAACTACTTTCTCACAAAAAATACAGCTTGTCATTTGCATCTGTTTCACTAAGCAGGCCTCTGAGGTGTCTCCACTATCAAAACCCCAATTAAACTGATTTTTTATATAAATGATTAGAGAAAACTCATTTTTCAGTTCAGTTTGCCCAGAGTACACTTGCTACAATTATGTATACCTAAAGAAACTTCTGTTAAAATGGTCTGGAGAAGACTATACACAGAACCACATATAGAGGCAAGCACGTTTAAATCATTTCAGCATATAAAGACAGCAGGTAAATCATGGGCACATGCAAGGGATTAGACTAAGGAAACCTTAGGGTGAGAAGTTGTAGGTAAAATACATGCAGGTTATTTTTATGTATCACAAGCTGTATGGCCAGCTGTATTGCTTCCAGTTTAGACAAAACATCAAATTTTCATGTATTACACAGATTACAGAGACCAATGCTAAGAACTGCTTTTCCCCAATTCACTATCACTTCAGTTTTGGGATGGATGAAAGGAGCCAATAAGTTCCTGGAAATAAATTGGAATCTCTCTTGTCTTTTTGCACCATGACCCACTCTCCTGGACTCAAAGCCCCATGCAGCTGAGAAACAAGATAAAACCAGTGAAATTTCTGCTGACTGCTTAAAGTGAAAATGAGAAGTCTGACTAAATCCTCTTTCTCCATCCACAGAAAGTGAGCATAATTTCTTTTCAAATTTAACTACAGCTCATCTCCAGTGCTTCCTGAGATTCAAAGAGTGACTTTGGTGTTATAAAACATGCACCTGAAGAACACAAGCTTTTGAAATATCTTTACCAGTTCACTGCAGAAAAACAAAGAAAATACAATTTGTCAGTAAACCGGGGTTCATCCTCAACTACAAGACAGGAAGTGTACACCTAGAGCTGGGGGCTAGACTGCACAGATCAGAAAAGTACAGGGAAAAGCAATTACTTTACAAGGGACAGAGAACAAATATCTTTGTGCTAAGAGAACAGTTCTAAAAAGAAACATAAAAGGTCCTTCAAAAGTTCTTTAGAAACCAGTAACGAAGAAGAATGTGGGACGTGGGTTTACAGAGAAAACAGAGTTTGCAAAGTCTACTGAGTGGCTCATCACATTTACTATCCTATCATTATCTCCTGTTTCTCATGCTCCATCTGCATGAATGGAATCACAGAGCTATGCTTGTTTTGCCAAGGCTGCCCAGACAGAACGCAAATTTATAGTGCCTTGCCTGCAGCTACCTCTCATCTCCCTGACTGAAGGAGCAGATTCACTCATCTGCCTGCACACAGTCAGACTGGCCATACAGCACAGAGCAACGCTGACACCATTAGCCAGAGCTCTTAGTCAATGAAACACCTGCAGAGCATTGATGATCCAGATTTGATGCTCCTAAAATCTCAAGAGATGGACCGAGGACAGGCAGGTTCTATTTCTTTAGCTACGAAGTTTTAAAATTATCTAAAAAGAGTAAGAAAAATAAATACTGGGGAAGGTCTGTGAAGAGTATTTCCAAGAAAGCTTTTTAATTTCCCCACTTGTTTTCAAGTTGAAAACCTTCCTATTCGTAGCTGTTCCACTAACTGCAGCAGCACAAGGGTACCAAAACACACCAGGCTCTGAGCAGCTATTTCTCTTTGAAACACAGCACCGTATAATCCTGCTCTGAGCAAGTTTAGATAGCATGGTGGGAAAAACACTGCTGGTTGCTGGCACCTTGCCTAATGTAAGCATTCCCGCTGTTACCCTCAAAAACACTGAGAAGTTTTTTCAGTGACAAGTTCTCTACAGAGAACTAAAAAACTTCTCTCCGGGTTTCATTGCACTGAAAAAATGTCACAAGAATCAGGTTTTCCAAAATAGGACTTGAATTTTAATTTTCATCCAACTGCAGTTTAGTTGCTTTAGTATTTTTGTTGCTAAAGCCATTGTCTCAGAAAACCCAGAGAAAGATAAACCAAGTCAGATGAAAGAATCAATCCGAGAAAGAGAGGGCTGTGCATGTGCAGATAGTGTGGAGAAAGAAGAATCAGCATGACCTTTATGGAAGGGCATAAAAGAGATGAGCATCAGTCCTTGGAATTAGTGAATCACCCTGGGCTCACTAGTGTCCATCATCGTGATATCTGAATACTTGGGCAGAGGTCAATGATCAAAGCAGGCACGTTCAAGGAGAAAAAAAGACAGCAAAGTGCAGTAAAAATGCTATAGTTTGCTGAAGACCAGATTTAAACCTCACTGAACACCTAAGCTTTGCTACAGACAAAAATGAAGGAACCCAGAATTTCTGTTTGAAAGCCAGACACTTGAAACGTGCCTAGACCCAAAGGAAGGAAACAAAAAATCCACGATCACCTGAATCATTTAACTCTGATCCATTGTAACTCTCTGAGAATAGCTACTGCAGGAGGATCCTCCTTCTCCTTTTCACAATGAGCTCACAACTTCCAGAGGAAGGAAGATATGGTTCTCCCACAATTATCACCATAGTCTTCTGTACCCAATTTTCAGTGAGTCACCTGCCGTATCTTAAACACTTGGTCAAAGCTGCCAAGGCAAAGCATGCAATTCTCTGAACACCTTCCTCATCCAGTTTAATTTGGATTTGTGGTCTTCGGAACCACAGTAATCTTCTGAAGGTCTAAATCTTGCTTATGGCAAGTGTGGAGGAAGAAAAACAAAAAATAAGAAATCTTTCAGGTCATTGGACAGATTTGTAGCCAAGAGCTGGAGAACAAGGAAAGCCTTTTCATGAGGAAAGGCTGAATTATTGAACTGAGAACTCCTCTGAATTGCAGGATGGATGTGAAAATGCTGCATTTGGCTGCTTGGAGAAAAGCCCTTAACAACCCAAAGCATCTCAGACACACACCCCACTAGCAGCAGACTGGTTTGTGACACAGGTTGTCCCAGGACCAAAGTTACTTCTAACATTCAGCATCACAAGAAGCTCAGAGAAATGAACACTCTGAGCTTGATATAACGAACATAACTTCTGGCTTGCGTCAGCACAAGCACCAGAAGATACAGACAAAGGTTGCAAGTGTCCACATTCTAGGATCTGGGAAAAACAATGTCCTAGAGTCCTGGTAGAAAGAATGTCATGGCAATACACAATTGTTATTATTTTTTCTGAGATGTCCTTCTCAGGACAGGAAACTTGAGCATGCTTTGAGCTTTCTCCTTCAGCTATCACTGACAGATGAAGCCAACTGTCCTAACTTGGCAATCTCTTTCCAACCTTGCTAAGGATTCAAGAGCCAGTAAGATTAGTTAACTGCTGAAGGATGTGTGGAGTTTCTCTCGTGTGGCAAGAACACTAGAAAGTTGTGATTTTGTTCTTGTGGCCAGTTGCTGGTTTTCACTGGGTTATACTTTAAAAGAGATGTATAAAAATAAAGAATTTAAGAGCCACTGTGGCCCACTCCAAACACAGCTGTGAGGCACAAGCCAAAAATGAATGCCCATCTCAGAAGAGGCAGGTCAAAGAAAGCTGCTGAGCTAACATGAGGTACAAAGGTTGTAGAAGCAAGTGTTGGCACTCACTACTACTTCTAAGGCTCCCTATGTATTACTTGCTGCTTGTCAGCCAGTTCTTGCTCTTCTGAAAGTATTTAATCCCATTTATATGAGAGGACAATTTTGTTGAGTTATTGCAAAAGATTTCCAGGTTAATGTGTTACAATGTTGGAGGACAAGGAGAAGAGCAAGGGAAAACAGAGAAGGATGAAGGAGGACATACTCCCCACTCCAACCAGAACAGAGATTTTGGGGCTGAGATGCCCAAAAACTGCAGATGTCCCATTGCTTGCTGCGGGTCAGAAGTCTGTGCCTGCAGACCAGGACCACAGTCCAGTGACTCGTGAAAATAATTTCCCCAGGAGAAAGAAAACATACATATATTAACTACTTAAGAGATTTTCAAAGGCTCCTCATATCCAGCTGGTCTTGATTCACATTGACTTCGAGAAAATAGTCTTGGATCAATGCTGAGTGCTCTAAAAAAATCCCTTCTATAACTTGCCATTGAGATATGAAAATAAGTGGTGTAAAAAGGATTGCTACAAAAAAAAAAAGACAAATTAAAAATGAAAGGTTAAAATAAAATATGACTTCAGGACATAAACTAGGGGGAAACTAACAGTAAAGACAGTTAAATGACTGGAAAGGGAACACAACAGGAACTATTATGAAAAAAAAAAAAAGATGGCTTTTAAAAAAGGATTTGTATAGATAGCTGGGAAATAAATTCCATATGCGATAGAAGTGCAATTGAGAAATTAAATACATGGAAAATAAGGATGACTAAGTAGTAGTTAACATGCCCCTTCTCAGTTGTATACTATTATTACATCTATTTTTAAAATGCCTCTTTAGCTGTCTGCAATTGTCATCCTTTTTTCAGAACTTGTCCCAATGCTCTTTGATACTGAAGTAGCTGTTTTTTCACTCTCCAATGCTTACAATTGCATCTTTTTCTTACTCAACACTCCCCTTTTCCAACAATGTTATTCCATTGTCTGTTTTTCATCTCTCCTTGTATGTTGACTCCCTAGTTTCTGAGCTGTCCAACTATCCTTGTTCATTTTTTTTCTGGAGCTCTTTTGGTTGAATCCTAGCATGTTTCTTTTCTTCTTTTCTAAAGATATAAGCATGTTTTATATCATATCTGGCTACTGTACACATTGTTACCCATTCAGAAGGGCATTGAACAGGTACAGCAGTATTCGTGTTGGAAATAGTAAACTAAACTAAAGGAAAAAAGAAGTTCTTTTTGGCTTTTCCTTTCTGGTTCTTAAAAAAGAACCCAAACATTTAAACTCTCCCCTTTTCTTTTTTATCCTCAAATAACATAATCCTTCCATGAGCAGCTGAATATTCAAACAGTAACAGGCATCAGAAGCATTTGTGATTCTAGAGCTCAAGATGTGTCTAAGGAGAAGTGGTAACACGAGACTTAATAATACTGAAAAAGCACACAAGTTCTAATATGATGTATGAGCTATGGGGTGAACCTGACTTATTCTTTCTTTTTGACTTCACAAGTATGACTGCTCCTTACCTTTATACCTAATGATGCTCTCTTAACTTGGGGATGCTTTTTTACTTATTAAAAAAAACCAAACAAAACAGTTCCAAACATATTTTCAGACACATGAATTTACCATTGTGATGCTTCAGACTACTCAGGTTCATCATTAAAAGCCCATTCTTTAATTTCTCTACTTCAGTACAATTTTCTTTACCTTCTGTACGCAAAGACAATGCTGTACTTGAGCTGTACTTGACAATGCTTTTTTGGAACGATATTTTCAAAATTCAGACTTTGACCACAGAGCAAACTTACCTTCAGCTGTGCCTGAGATACCATCAGCTTTGAAATTGCTTGTGCTTTTCTTCCTGCGGTGTTTCTTTCTGTTGGCATGAGGTGAAGGAGGTGGATCAAGTTTGGGACTTGTCGTACTGGATATACTCGGGCTTGAACACACAGAATCTCCTAACCCAGTATCTGCATTTTGGCAAGTCAAAAACAAAAAAAAGGGAAGGAAAAATAAAAATACTGTATAATTTAAATTAATGATTGCCAGAGTCCATGACATAATCCTTTGCTAGTCCATTAGGAGTTAACTTCTTGAGCTCATTGACATACAAACAGCTGCTTAACTCCATTACTTTTCCAGGAAGGTACAAGAAGCAACTTGGGTGAAATTATGATTGTAAGTCCTACTGAATCAACAGGACTCCCCTAGGACAAGGGGTAATGGATATAAACTACAGCACAGTAAGTTCAACCTCAACATGAGGAAGACCTTCTTTACTGTAAGGGTGACAGAGCACTGGAACACGCTGCCCAGAGAGGTTGTGAGGTCTCCTTCTCTAGAGACTTTCAAGACCCATCTGGACGTATTTCTGTGTCACCTGCATTAAATTCTATGGTCCTGTTCTGGCAGGGAGGGTTGGACTTGATGATCCACGGAGGTCCCTTCCAAGCCCTAACATCCTGTGATCCTGTGACTCTGCATCAAATTTAGAATCAGGCCAGCTGGAACTGACAAAAAACAATGGGAAATCACTTTATTATTTCCAATTGCTCTTTCTCTCAAAAATCATACTGACCCTCAAATTAACTTGTGCAACACCAGGACATTTAAAAACATAATGGAATGGAGATATTTCAAGGTCCTCTGAATGCTATCTGCTTTCATTAACATTAAAGATGACACACGAAGAAAAGGTGGCAACAGCAATAAAGGTGGTATAACAACGTGCGTAACTCGTGTAAGCCTGGTACAGTTGATATTGTTTGACAAAAGGTCACTTACTACCTGCTCTCAAAGCAGAAAAAACAATCCTGTGTTCAGTGTGCTTACTTTCCCACTGTATTAGCCATGGCAGCATAACATACAATAATTTTAAGGACTAATGACAGAGTGTTTTTCTTCCCTCCACCACCAATTAGCTCAGTCAACTCAAAATTAAAGGTTGATGATTTTCCCCTCTTATAATCAGAAACCAAACAGTCCCTTCCCTAGTCCATGTAATGGTTGGTAATAACAAACACCTTCTCTTTGACTAATTCTGCTCTTTTTCAGTCAAGAAACATGTAATCACAAGGTTTAACACAAGTTTAGGAAATGAAGGCACACTTGAACTTTCACTCTCCGTCTGAGTCCTTTCACATAGCAAATACTTAAGTAAGCTTAGTTCAGTATATCCCCCCCAAGGTGGATAATACCATGTTAGTATAATTGCAACCAATCTTTGAGTTAGGATTAGTGCCAAATGCCTTTTTTTGTTTTTTGTTTCTCTTTTGTGTGTGTGTGTATTTAAAAAAAAAAACAGCCTAACTCCTTACAGAGTGGTTGCTATCATGTAAAGCAGCAAAACTGCTCTCGAGACCTTAGTTAGATGTCACATTGCATATAAATGCAGTACCAGGATTATGCTCAAGATAAAAAAAAAATAATCAGGAAAATAACAAGCCAGAGGCTGTTTAAAAAGCAACTTTGGATTTTTAGAGTAGTTAAAATGCCTATTTGACAAACACTAATTTTGGGGTTTGTTTCTTTTTTCTTTTTTCTAATGAAGTTTATTTACTAATGACCCACTAAGCACAGTTGTGCTGCAGGTTATTAATGGGGGATAAATTACATAGCTAATTGCCTGGCAATAGAGACTAAATCAAACATGGGTTTTATGAAAGATGTTTGCTCTTTCCCCTATGTCCACTATTTTGAAACCAATTATCAAGTATTTAACCACAAAAGGGAATCATGTGAATTTATTTAATGTGTATCTGTATAGGAGATTTTAAGTGTTTGACCAAGACCTGCTTGAAGTGGGTATCCTACAAAGGTCTGCCACCTCTCTGGGTGAAAAGGAAGGCAAATCCTGATGAGGATCCTTTGCCAGTGCTCAGTGTGCTCTTGGCAAAGGGGATGCAGATAACTCTGGCTCCTCGATGCTGAAAGGAGAGAAGATGCCAAAGAGGATGCCAGCAGTACTGACGCATGGCCAAGGATGCTGATGGTTATTGCTAGTCTGAAATTTTTGTCTCCAGCTCAAGATTTAAGGTTTCCTACCATGGATACTTAAAAAGACGAAGAAAAAAAAACCCAAACAAACCAAAACACACAAACCCCCTTCTTGGCAGCAATGACGTGAAAATTATGGTGTCAGACAGGCCAGCCACAGAGCCTGGCACTGCAAGGAAGTGGCCTGGCTGTAGTGGCAAGTTCTGACATAGGGCACCAAAACTGTGTCTTGCTTATTTTCACTTGTGATACCCAGACATATGTATAACTATCATGGAGAAATCCCAGAGAATGCACCAGCCAAGAAGACGGTCTTGCATCTAACACAAATTGTAAAAATGCTTCACTTTTTCCCCCTTAGAAAAGATGAGGCAAGTGGCACCCAGACAGGCCTTGTTCTCAGCTTTCACTTTAAAAAGAATGATCCCATTTTACTCAAGGGGAGAAAAAAAGAAATAAAAAAATCCAGGACAAAACAGCTCTACCACTCTCTCCCATGCCTTTACAAAGCTTGTTTCAAATATTTGTGACAGTGAGACACGCAATGAAGTGCTTTGGTCCCTGAGGGGGTTGTACGAAGGCTGTGTTCATCATGGTCCCTGACTCTAGCATCAACCATAATGCCTCAAACCCATAAAATGGTGAAGAAACCACACTCTGACACAGAAGAGTTGAATATATTTTTCAGTGGGATCTTGGTTAAAAAATATTAAGGCAGATCCACTAACTGCAGCTTAGTCTAATTTGCAGGCTATAAATTTCACCAACAAAACCTGCTTGTGAGCTCTGAAAAATGAGGACACCTATATGTGTGCAGCCCAACTGCTAGTGTCAGAGGGCTGAAGAATTAACCTCCTATGGTAATCCTCGTGATCCGCAGCCCTTTCCAGGTAATAACCTGCTGTCCTTGGGTCAAATGGCTCTGAAGTGAAGAGCCTGAAGCTTTCCCTCCCCCTCAACCAGAGAAGAAACGCGAGTTGCTCATAAACGGGTGCCGAGCTGATATTGTTGGTGTATTAATGTCCTCTATTCCTGGTTTTGGAGACCACCCTTTGAAGATGGAAGTTATTTAACATTCGTCCCGTTTAAAATATGAGCAATCAAAAGGCGCTAGGCTTACACGCTGTGCTTTCCCATTTCCCACTACTCCTCTTGCCTGACAAGGTATTCTTCAAATTGAAAAGAGGGCTCCTGAAAGCCCAGCTTCGGAAAACTGTAAATGAGTTCAGGCTTCAGCCCGCTGAATGCAATTTCATACTCCTGACTGAATACAAATAATGCATTTTATTTTGTATCAATTACCACGCCTAAGAACAGACGACCACTGCCGGGACTATTAAATATATAATAAAAAAAAAAAAAAAAAGGGGTGGGGTGGGGTGTGTGGGGTGGGCGGGTGTGGAAAAGGCAAGATAAAAGGCACGCCAAATTAAAAAAGCAAGCGCCTCATTACTCCACATCTAAACCAGCTTTGACAGAGGCACTGGAACTCATAAGATGCGTTTCACTGGCTTGGGATGGGCTGTTTTGCAGCCATCCCGCGCATTCAATGTCAGCCATTAGTTCTTCCCAATCGGGCATCAATGTTCAACGCACACCCGAAAAAATATATAATACTAGTAATAATAATAACAATCTGCAGCCTCTCCGAGCTTCAATACTTGAAGTATGAGTCAAAGAAGCAGTTTCACTTTTCACTCGGGAAGCTGACAAGCATGACTAGAGGGGGAATAAAATAACATTCAGTTCGCATAAATATCAAGCGGGCTGCTTGAGACTGATGGGCCAGGAATGTATTCTTAGCCATCATTCTGGCAGACAGGCCCAAGGACACTCATAACTTATTTTACAATCATTTAGTTTCAGCTCAAGTGGAAAACGTGACAACTTATCTCTGCTGACAAGATGCCATATCGAACCTTACAATTAACTCTCCCACGATTATCTGCCCAGCCCATCATTAGCTTTGCAGTTTTCGATGGACTGTACGGACAGCTTTCCTTGATGATGGTCATCATTTGCAGGGTGCATACCTATATTATACAACGTTAAGGACAAAACTCTCCCCTTGTCACGTAGCTGGGGTTGTCCTGACCAGCACAACCTCGGTTCTGTAACTGCTAAGCCACGTTTGAGTGATGCACAGCAACATGCTGATGAAAAACAATCTCCTTCAAAAATGGAGCATCACTGTGCTTTACTCTACACCTACTGTTTCCTGCAATGTACAGAAGTGAGCTAGATTTCCATGTCCTCCCCCAGCAAACACTCAGCTTTCCTTCCTGTTGGCTCTCCCCAGTGCAATTAACTCCTCTCTGCTGTGAGAGCTGACACAAGCCGCACCCTTGCAGTTTACCTCAGCATGTTCACAATGTGATGAGGAGGATGCTCAAATTTCACCTGTGTTCAGTGACTTTCAGTACTAACAAGAAAACGTGTTACATACCAAGAGCCGAGTTTCTATCTTTGCAGGGCCATGAAATAATGCTAAGCCTACACGAAGGGAGAGGACAGCTTCTACACAAACCAGTATGACAAAGTACAGTACCAGAAAAAGTAGTAAAACAGTCAGTTCAGAGTATATTGAGGATAACTTTAGATTTGTGCAGGTTACTTAAGACCATTTAAAAATATGCACTACTTCATTCTACGCTTGGGAGCAACAAGTGACACTTGGTAACCAAACCCCTTAAGTTACCAAGAGCTGGGGTATTAAAAACTTAATGACTCTGTTGTTAGTGCAATAGTTTTTTTTCATAGGTGTGTGACACACTGGATAAGAGAAAGATGCTGCTACTTCAAGTCAAATCATCACTTGCTAGAAATTACAAAGCCAAAAAGGCCAGTGCAGCTTTAATTCCAGAAAGCAAGTCCCATGCCTGCCTCTTCCCTTGACACATTTACAAGTTCTGGTAGGAGCAATAAGAAGCAGAAGGGAAGAAGTTTGTTGTCTACAACTATAAGCCATAATTACGAGATGGAACATTAAATGAAAAAAGAAACCATTGAATCCCACTCAAAGAGGTCTCAAGGGCTGTTGTACTGTGTTCTATTTGCCATCTGAAACACATTTGATATCTTCTTGCAGTATTATACAGTGTTTGTAAAAGGTAACATCCTGCGCAAGTCCTGTTTCTTGTGTCTTTATAGCTTTATCATTTGTAAGCCACACACACTCCACAAATGATCTCAAAGATAACTCCATTTATGTCCTCTAAGGATGTAGCGAGAGTGCTCCTGGATTTGAAGAGGGTAAGAAACCCAGTTTAAATGCAGCCTGTGCTGCCTCAGTGCCCCTAGTACAGTACAACTACTGACTTGCATCCTGAACTCCCAAGCATTTGCTCAGAGCATGTCTGAGATTCGGATTGAAGCCAGTTCTTCACCTCTTGCAGTGCCCGCACAGCAGCATAGGAATCAAGGACATAAAGAAAATGAGGGACAATAAGCAGGCACGCGTGGCCCAGGCCAGGATAAAGGAGTTGGAGGTGCAAAAAGCATGAGGAAAAGAGGCAACATATAAGGGAATAGCACAGCACAAAGGGGCTCAGATACAAAAATCTGAGAGCGAAGCTTCATCTTTGGCCCACGGCTCCTATTCTCTCTCATACACACACAACTCTCTCTCCTGTGTAACCATCTACAGCGGAAACAAGAATATTCTGACCTCTTCTATCTTCATGCCTTTTGATTTATTTCATATTTTTGTCAAATCACCTATTTACAAAAACTTGAAACAAACTCAACAGGTGACATTATTCTCCACAGACCAAAGTCAGGCTTGATCTGGTTTACATTTTTCTTGCATCTTCTTGTTAAAATTTTCCAACAGGCTTTCAAAGTGAAATTAGACTTTTTTGTCAAGCCCAGCTTCCCAACGCAGCCTTATTCTCAAGTGGCTGGAGATTGATTAATTTGGGTTTTTGATTTGCTGAAGTGACAAGAACTCAGACGTTACAAAAGCAGGACTGGTGAATGGGATCAATTAAAGAGCAGAAGCAGCAACACAATTAGTAGCACCAGGTTCAAGAGCAAAAAGAAAGCACTGATGACGAAAACAACAGCAACAGCTCTGACTGCAGCAGGAATCTTTGCCACGACCCAAGGAAGGTTGAATCCAAAGAGGGTGTTTCAGAACTTTTACTATGCCATTAGTGTTGAAATGAAATAAGGCAAAGATGTCGGTAGCTGGTGGACTGAATAATAAAAAAATAGCTGGACACTTTCATCTTCTACACATGTGTTTTAAATAGAGGCGAAAGAAGCAATCCTTTTATTTAAACAGGGGAAGCAATAGACTAAAACCATCTGTAGTTGTATTTCAGACCCATTTCCCTGAGCTGAGGTTTTTCTGGCTGTGAAATCCAATGCTCTACAGCTTCCCTTTACAGCTATTACCATAAATGTTCTATCAAGTTCTTTATATTCCTCCTCTGCCTCAAACCAAAGTTAAAGGGATGCTGCAGTTGTACAATGACTGCAGAAGGCTAGAGTCAGACATGGATGTATGGGAGTGACATTAAAATCCTGTCACAACTGCAACTTGGCAGAAGTCTGCAGATGATAATAAACACTCACGAGTGAGGGAGAAAGGGTGGCATGAGATTACAGCCTAAAGGAAAAAAAAGTCAGAACATTTTAAAGTACACAAAGCTCACACCTTTGGTAGGAATTAGGCACATCCGGTCATCGTTTAGCTGAATTCAGCTCGGACATTCAAGCTATACAGGGCTTAAATTAACCTGCTGTACTGAATGAAATTAAATGGAAGCTCTGAGCAGAACTGGAGAATGGAGATGAAAGAGCCTCAGGAGTATTCTCTTTCCACAGCGTCTACCATTTTTCCAGCCTTGTGCCTAGAGCCTGTAAATCACAAAGCTATCCTGTCATGTACAGAAAGCCCCACTGAGTGCCCAAGTTACTGCCTCTTTCCCTCTAATAGCAATTTCAATTAAATAAGAAAAACAAAACTTCCTTCTTGACAAAAAAAAAAAAGAAAAAAAAAAAAAAGGATGTCCCTGTTTTCGGAGGGTCTGACTTTTGATATGTGTTAGCACGCCTCAAGCAAAGCAGACCCGAAGGCATGTTTGGCATGACAGGATCATTTCCACTCAGCGGCCTAATAAGGTAGTTTGTGACATGTGAGGGACATCATCCACAGACTTATGAGAGAAAATCAGCCTCATGACACTAAGGCACAGATATCAGAAGGACTGGCTTCAATAATCTCAGAGATAGTAAGACCCTTGTTACAATCTCCCTTATCTAAAGGAAAGACAAAGTTACCTCTAGCTCATTTCCTACTACGGCCATGTTAAAGGGAGCAAGAAAGCAAAAGCAAGATATAATGTTTAAAAAACCCCACAGAAGTACATTGCTATGTTTTTCCTCCTAAGGAGTATCATATTGCAGTGATAGCGAAATACCATCCTGCTCCCTAAATACTGAAATATCGCTAGCAAGAAAAGATGCAACTTTATACTGTTAACTCCCTTTCAAACCTATCTATGAAGTAAGCTCCTTGTTGCAAGGAAGGAATTCACTACCTGACACAGGGAAGGGAAATAATCTATTCCTAAGCGACCCTCCTGTGCTGCCAGTATGGTGATATGCAAAGACTGACTGCATTTCAGAGGATCTGCAAGCCTTAGAACATGAACCAGGATGAAGATGCTAATCTTTCCCCTGTACATCTCGCCTAAAGCAGATTTAGGTCAGGGGCAGAGATATTATAAACTCCTCCTTGAGTTAACATAGTTTGCTAATTTATCTTATCCTCCATTAGACAGATGCATCTTTGGATTTGCCTCCTTTGTACCACACGCCCTGTGGAAAGATCAAGCGTGACAAGTTATTTGAATCTGTAAGGACAACAAACCAGAAAGAGATGCAAGTCTCAAATGTTGTAAGATACCACCACATCCCAAGGCAAACTAACTTTGTGGCTCCTGCTGCACAGAGCTACAGTCTAGATGTATAAGGGATGCCTTTAATTCTTCTGGCATAATGTTTTCACTGGGCAGCATCAGATGTGTTGAGAAGATGTGATTCTTACATGGTGTCACCCTGAATTGATACAAACTGGGTGTATAATGCTATGGGCATTGCTTCTCCTGGCCATCAACTTCATACCAAATGAAGAGGTGAGGAATATTACAGAAGGCAGCTAGTTATGGGGATTCATTTCAGGTAACCAGTTCTTAGCTACCCCATGAGGGAGAAAGAAGATGGATGGTTCTTTTGAAGACAAACCGTATGGCCTTGAAATAGTTCCAGGGCAGTACCTCCTGGTTCAGTTCCAGGTCATGTGTGGATTAGTTTGTCTGCTACTTTTGGAGCCAGACACATAATCAGACAGTTCAAGACTAGTTACCAACTGCAGCATGCTGGACCCATTAAACCCATTGAGACATCTCAGGTAATAGTGATCTGCAGAAAAGTAAATGCTTGGAGTACCACTAAAATTTTGGATGAGTAAGCTACATAGTGATCCAGTACAGACACAATATTGTGTGACAAATACATTTTATATCCTTGGTCAAAACGATGTGCATAATAAATTCACCACCATTACACAAGGGGGGGGGCAGAGCTGCACCCTAATGATCAGCATTGTCTTCTAATTACAAAAAAACTCATTTAGCAATGTTTTGCTTTGAGATAGAGTCTTGAGGTCTCAAGGCACTTGGAAAACAATGAATGTATGCCTTACTGAACCACTTCCTACTAAAATATTTACCTTTCAAGACAGGTAAAATAAGACGGAAAAGAGAAATTGACTCTTCAAAGAAATGCTCAGAGCCATAAAGATGCCTCTTGTCTCTTACTTAGTTTTACCTTCACTCTGCATAACCTGTGGATAACTTCAAGCACCAAAGCCACTCGCTGGTAACTATGATGAGGTTAGGAAAGTTTCCACTGTCAGTCCATGGGACTTCAGTGACAAGCCAAAACATCAGTGGTTTTGGGGGGGGGG
>WBNM01001985.1:226911-245247 GCA_013399055.1 Ramphastos sulfuratus | reverse complement strand
GGTATGTGTAAGAAAATAATAATAATACTTTAAAAAAAAAAAAAAATATCAAGAAACTTTCATTACTAACATTTTCCAATCAAAGCAGAGTAACTTCTGTATTGTAAATAAGCAGTTAATTGCATCATGCTAGCCAGGAAAAAGCTAAGGCCTTCCTGGTAACATGCCACGAGCACCAGCATCAGATAGGAAAAGAAGTGATGGAAGTAACAGTACAGATACTGTTAATCAAAGGCAAACCCAACCATTTTCCTATTGCAGAAACCTACAGCTGAAAAGTAAACCTCTTAACATAAAGCTATGTCTTTGCCTTTTACGGGTGTCAGATAACATAACTGACATTGACAAACTTGTTTTGTATTTTAATCAAGCATTCTTTCTAGCTCTTAACAGCTCTTCTGAAGGTTTAGATCACCCATGTCAGGGCCCTTCTTTTGCGCTCACAAAATCCATGAATCAGAAAAGCCACTTGCCTAGAGAGACCTGTAATCTGGATACTCCTCATCGACCTGGACTGTGGGTGGCACACACCATTGCTGAATTAAGGGATGAGATCAACTGAAACAAATGAAGGGCCCAGAGACTTGAAAGGAGATGCTCTTCCACCTGCAGGAAGGCCAGGTCTCTGTGCTTCAGCTGTCCCCCAACAATCAGCAGGCTGTGAAGGAGTTGCGTATTGGATTTAACAGAGGCTTCTTTCACTCCTTGAAGTGTATTCGCTGTGAAGAAGCTTTGAAGTGTTGGATTCCATAGGTAACATATATACAACATCCCTGTACCCCATGCTCTGTGATCTGGGCTGGAAAGAAACCAAGCCTGCAAACAGACATGCTTGATGAGACAACTGCTCTCATGTTAATTGAAACAGAAACTTCATTAAGCTCGAGAAGAAACAAAAGCCTTGTTTGTATTTCTTGCAGTCACTTTGTCCAGAACCTGACAAAACAAAGCAGTGTGCTTCTGGACATACATCAGACAAGAAATCTAATTATCAGAAATATCCATTTGAAATTCAAAAGTATGAACATAAAAAGAAGAAATTCTGAAATCACTGATTACTTCAGTGTTGACTATACATTAACACATCTGACCTTCTCAACTATGTGTTTAAAATATTAGTAAATATCTAAGCTTAGAATGTGTTTAAAACATTACTAAATATCTAAACTTAGGATTTATATTATTCTTATATAAATTTAGATTACTAAAATACAGGTAAAAAGGCCAAGAAAAAGAAAACTGTAGTGATTTGGGAAGTTAACTGATTTTTTTTCCTTAAGTCTTATTAAGGACCTTTTAAAGGATGGAATACACTGGCTTAGGAAATTTTTAGATCACTTTATTTGAATCAGAAGAGTTTACAGTGAAATATTGCACTTGGCTCTTACAGTAATATGGCTTTACTTTATGTTTACTTGAAAATGCGTCTCTCAATTTATATTATTCTTTGTAAACATGATTGCATTTTTCAAAGTTCAGAAACTCTTATAGGAAATTGTATGAATCCAGCCTGGGTACTTATTTCCTTGCAATTAGGATTTATCAAGATACATCTCTTCTGAATGCAGGCACACTCACATCAAACACAGTTCTTTAGCTTTTAATAGCTCATGCCAGAAGATCCATTCTTCTGCTGCTGCTGAATGCAGTCCATGTCCTCCTGTTTCAGCTACTATTCAAGCAGTCTTAAGACCACAAGGTCACACTTATTTCTGAGATACTGGGAAAAACAATCACAGCAGATTCTCTGTCTCAAACTATCTGCTGACTGACCTGTCAAGAAGCACCACAGCAAAATCCATTCCAAACTGCAAACATCTAAGATTAAAATAATCTTAAACTACAAACATATGGGGGAGGGAAATCTTTGAAAGATTAAACTATGCTTTTAAACAAATGAGATTACAGGATGGCCTCCCTGAGGAAGAATCCACTTTGAATAGGGCCACAATCCCTTTCCATATTAACCCTTCCATTTTGACACATACTAACACTGAAACAGAGAACAGAATATATTTTACAGACTTCTAAGCCCTGGATCAGTCAAATGTCAAACATCTGAGCTACAGAGAACCACCTTGCAGCTGAAGTTAGACAAGGAGACAGACAGCTGTGGAAATAGATACATATATATTTTAAAACACAACCTGAAGTTAAAAGTGCCCTGTTGCTAGTGATATCAATGCCAGGTATCCACTTTCCCTACTTGAGAAGTACCTGACTTTTGGCAGTGGTTAAATACCAGAAGCAGTGTTCTGCAACACGCTAACCCTGTGCCTGAAAGGTTGGGAACAGAAAGCATCTCCCAGACACCAGCCTGAAGACGTACTAAAGGGAACAGTCACTATTTCCACTATCCTCTCAGGCTAAAGTTTATGCTCCATAATAAAAATAAAGTGCTTTGGTTAGAGTTGCTTGTTGTTTTTTTCTCTTTTCTTGTGAGTGGGTACAAATGGGAAAGGTGTGACAACCAAACTGAGCGACAGGCAGAAAAAGCACTGATACATCAGACATGGAGACACAATCAGGTCAGATTAATCAACATCAGCAGCTAGAATAAAAATTTGTTTTTCCCTATTATAAGGAACATGGCACACGCTTTCCTGTTTCAGTTTAAATTTTAGGTGAAACGAAAAGCAAAATATGCATTAAAGCATCCATAAGTAAACACTTGGAAAAACAAAGCTTTATAGTTCCACTCAAAGACTTAATTCAGTCACATAAACAATTTACTGACAGACATTTGGCACCACAGGCTGTGAACAAGATTAAGATGAGCATGAGGTTGCCAATGTCAAATTATCAGAAGATGAAAAGTCACATTCCTCGCCATTTTGGAACCAAGTGCAGGATTTAATTGCTGAATCAAATAATTCTCTTTAATCAGGGGGAGTACGAGAGCAGCAAGAGGAGGATCTTCAACGAGAAAAGCAGATGGGTTTCTGGAGAACCATAGAACTGTAAAAATCCACATCATATCTCTCAGGATTTAAACACCAGCACTAGGTAAGCATAGAAGGACTTAGTTGAAAATCAGCAAACTTGTGCAGAAATGCCCACATGCCCCAAATCCTCCTTAAACCAACACCACAGCAGCTCAGTTTAAGCCTCAGAGGTTTATATTGGTGCCATCTGCCCCCTCCACCATGGACACCAACTGAAGAACTGCTTTCATGTGTTTCATGCTTTTAGCTTGCAATGAAGCAATGTGTTCTCTGCTGGAGGTAAAGTTCACTGGGACCAAACAGCAATGGTTCATCTGCAGTTTGGCACTGACTGAGCTGCAACCCATAGCTTGGATGACCTGGTGAAAAGGCATACTGAGAGCAGTAAGCAAGCCAGTGGCATTTGAACCCATACTGCACAGAGGTAGCAGATGGCAAAGGTTCCATCCCTTGATTACTTTTCCAATGTGGCCCATCAGGCAGAATTTCAGGAACACCTCACAGTGCTCTTCATCTGTGTGATAGGACAGGTTTTTCCCATCGTTCTGGCAACAAACATGTACTCGGAGAAGACAAGGTAAGTGCCTGTATTTTTTGAACCTGGGAGTAATCTCCCCAAGAAAGACAATCCTAAAGTCTCCCATTTAGTTGAGATTCTTCTGAACTATAACATGGAATGTTAGGTAAGCATTAGGTCCTACTGAAATATTAGCAATAGGACAAGAGGAATTTGTCTCGAGTTGTGCCAGAGAAGGTTTAGATTTGGCATTAAGAAACACTTCCTCACTAAAAGGATTGGCAAGCACTGGAACAGCCTGCCCAGGGAGGTGGAGTCATCATACCTGGGGGGATTTAAAAGATGTGTAGATGTGGCATTTAGGGACATGGCTTGGTGACGGACTTGCCAGTGCTGGGTTGATGGCTGGACTTGATCTGAAAAGTCTTTTCCAGCCCAAACCAGTTCTTAAGATTCTACTGCTTCTGGAAGCTAACACATTCCTCAAAAAACACACATCCAGAAAGCATAATTTAGTCTAACACTGTAAACCCCTTTTCAGAGAACTTATCCTTATGTTAACACAATTTTGGAGAAGAAAGCTCAGTGAAAAGATGAATGGGATAACTGCCTATATCTCAGAAACATTACATTTGCTCTCTCCATCTGCCTGCTCAGGTAGGGTGCAGGCAACATGATGCTTTCCTGACTAATACTCATGCTGTTAGACAACAATCAGATTTCCTTGCTGACTATTCCCTTCTAGCTGAGCACTGAAATGATGTGGCTCCCTCTTACTTTAAAAAGTTCTAGAAATCAGTGAGCCACCACCACCACCACTTCTAGGGTCTTATTTAAAAATCAGATAGCTTCTGGCATCCTCCTCTTCATCATGTTGTAAAAGAAAACCAAAGAATAACACAAATAGAGAATAACATAGCAAAACATCTAGCTGCAAATGTTTTGTTTCTGTAAGAGCATCAAGATCCTCACCTCATATACTTTATAGTGAGAATACAGATGGAGATATGGAATGCTCAGATACTGTGAGATTTGCAGAAGAGATTTGCACAAACTGATAAAATTACAGCCTAAATGAGCTGGTGCTGGTAGATTTCTTGGACAGTTTGGGATATTTCATTAATTGTGAAAATACAATAGGGATATTCATAGAATACCAGGCTGGAAGAGACCTCAAGAATGATGTGCTCCAACGTTTCTTGGGAAAAGCACAGATAAGGAAAAGCATCTAGATAAGACGGCCCAGCAGCTTGTCTGGGAAAGAGCAATACATAATTTGTTTGAAACCAAGGATGAAGTTCAAGATCAATACAGAGCTTATTTGTCACCCCCCGGCTCCAAGCAGTCACTCTGCCCTGCATGCCTTGCATTATTTTGGGGAGCCATAGGCTCCGAAACTGCTCCTCCCCCTGTATACATTAAAGTCAACCTGAAATTTGAAGTTCTGCAGAATAGTTCTTGCCATATATTATTAGTCACGAAGAAGAAGCTCCAGTAATTCCGAGAAAATATGTTTCCTGCTCCCTTTCTTGACTGAGCAAAGGCATAGACACCACACTGGTAGGAGTCCAGACGTTACTGCATAGAATTATTTTCAATATTTCTTGTTTGACTGGGCTACTCCAGGTAAAAGTTTGTTAAGGATGTCAACTCAGTATCAATAACAGGAAGTTTTTGACTATGCATCCTCATGCTGAAGAGGATCATCTTCCAGAAACTGCTATAAAGTGGTACTTTATAACCCAGGTTTCCCTAAGCTACGTTAGGCTGTTTAGAAAGCAAAGGCAATAATAAGTTGTTCTTACCAGAGTCTACCTGGCTGGACTGACAAAGTTTCCCTCTGGAAATATTTGCAGGAGCGATTTGTTCATTGATCACAAAAGGGTATGAGAAGTACGTGAATGCTCCCTTTTCCTTCCTATTCCTAAAGGCAATTTAAAATATTTAGGCATATACTGTCTTCTACGTGGCAAATCTTACAGCACGAAAAATCAGGAATTGCAGGAAACCCTATGATAGCTCTGAAGCAGCTAGAAAAGAGGAAGGAAAAAAAAAAAATACATTTGCTTTCCAGTAGTGATTTCCTCTTTAAAAACAAGGAAAAAGCTCTTCCAAATGAAACCTCCTCTATACACTTAACACAAACAACTCTGAAATTGCGTATGTCTCTTTGAAATGGTACAATTTATCCTAGTCAAGAACTTGTCTATTCAATTCCAACAACTCTAAATTATGTTTTCCAGCTGACTTTTGAAAAAGTGTTATGACCATCAGAAGTAAGTTGAATGATTTTCTTTTTCAACATAGAGCGGATGAGTCCATTTAATCATCACAAGTGCTTACAGTCAGGAAAGTAAGGCAAGTTGTAAGGTCTGCATTAATATAAGCACTCCAATGACCTCTCATACCCCATGGCAGAGTGAGAACTCAATTTTACATTAATAAACCCTAACACCAAACAGTTAGAAACTCAAAAGACACCAGGTATTACAACTTACATAAATTACAGCTGAGATCAAATGGTCCGTACAAGCAATTGTACAGTGATAAAGCCTAAGTGGATGATATTTAAACAGATATCTGATTTACTGCAGAATTTTATATCATGCTAGAGTTCAAATGACAATTTACAAGTCCAGAGGAAAGAAATCCCTGTCCCATGCAAACTACTGTTTGCAGCACTATTTCAGAAGAGCCTCAAATTGTAACTTCCCTCTGATAGTCTCAGGACACAGTCAGAGAAGCCAAATGATAAAACCTGACATTTAAATGGACAATGAACAAGTCACTTCATCCCTAGAAGGAAATGACATCCTCAGGTCTTTGGGGAGTTAAGTCTCATGAACTTATTTTTTTGCAATACAGCTGGCTATGGCTGCTTCTATCAAAAAAAGCAAGCTCTGAGGTTACGTGTGAGGATCTGTCTCTCAAGTTCTTTAGAGATGTAGCAAATTGTAAAGACTGTAGAACAGGCTGCACTCTCTCTTATTAGCGGCAGTAAGATCAACAATGAATATTACTCTGTTTCCCATTAGAAAAAAAACCTGCAATTTGTACTCGAGCTTGAGAAGCCTCACAACAGTACTCCTGGCCAGCTTTTCCTTGATTTACCAAAACAGTCCTGCTTTTCCTAGCTAGGATAATTTACAGAAGGAAAATAATGTCTGAAATAAGAGTCAAATTATCAGAGGAGAAACCACGCAGATGCCTATTCTTGAACCAAACCTCGACACTTGAACAGGTTATGAATGGCTTCCCTGAGTCCAGACAACCCTCTCATTCCCCAGCAGTGAGCAACTAGAGATAGTTCTGGGTGGAAAAAAAATGATCCATCACAGAAACGATTTATCAAAGAAAAAAAATTGCAGGCTTCCAATGTGATCCAGGAAAACCTCTCAGCCAATAGCTGCAGCAGCAGTAATTGTTCTGAATCTATCAATAAACCTAAGCTGCTCCTTCATTGACTGCAAACACCAATTTCTTTCATGGAGGATTATAAGTTGATGTTCATGGTCTCTCTATCGCCATTAGAGTGATAAACAGTTTAAACTACATCAGGATCTGACATGTAGATCAATTCTGGGTCCATAAAGAATCTACACAAGAGGTTCCTGGACAGGGATTTACTGCCCCCAGTTTTTATTCTCTCTTGCTGCTAAAATTACTTCTGTCAAGTACTTTCAAGAGTAAGAAAAAAAATGTAAAAAGAATTAATTTTTCATGTGCTGCTGGAGCAGTCTTTTTAAATTTCTGAGTTTTTAAGGCAAATGTTACTGCATTTAAGATTATGCTGAACACCAGGTGGTATTTAGCTAAATAGTGAGCCAGTCGCATGATCCGCTCACTATCAAGCGGACAGCAATTTGAAACACTGAACTAAGCTGTCTAGATTTTCTCTGAGGGCAGTCAGAGGCTTCATGTTACCAGTGCCAAATTATATTAGACATTTAATTTTAAACCTCAGGTACTTAAATGTAAAACCTTACAACAGTAATAGTCATAAAGCAGTGGGGCATTCCATTTCAGAGAATGGATTTTTCTATTTTTCCCCTTTAATTTAACCAGCACCTCCTGTTTTGTGGCTCTGCCCACTACAAAGTAATTTATCTAATTAGGAGATGTTCACAGCTGCTTGAAAGACAGAAGCCCCAGGAAACCAAAGGTCTGGTTTGGAAGACTTTGAAAAGTTCTTCGGAGCCATACAAAGTATTAATTTAATGTGGGTAAAAAAGGTGCAGAGAAAAATTGAATCCCAATATGTTATTTTGTCTACAATAAAACCATGTGACAATAAGCAGGCATATTCTCCAGTACATTGGCATTTGAATTCCAAAAGATGCTTAGCTTCTCACCGTACCTGCTGCTTTCACAGTATTATCTTTTTATGACTAAAATTCAAAAATCTTTTAATGGAGAAAAAAACCCTGAAATTAAAAAAGGTTTTTCATGCGTCAACTTGCCAATATAAAGGACACGTCTATGAGCTTACCGAAAGATGTTACACCGACAGCAATGAATTATTCCTGAGGTTTTGTGGCTGTTTCAGCACAGTGTTTCTGTTTCTGTTGAACCCTAGCCACCTAAAACTCACCATTAGTTCAATTTTTCCTACGTATTAATAAAAATCACAACTTTTTGCCTCCTTTTGAATTAGAACCATTGCAAGAAATTATCCAAGCCAGGCTTATGCAGAAGTACCCACCAGACAGCTGTCTTTTTTGAATAAATATTTCATAGATAATTCTAGCTGTCATCTCTTTTGACCCAGAAGTAATCTCATATGAGCATCAAGTCAGAAAAAAAGGCACCGCATATACTTGGGAATACAATTCCCTTCACCAGGAATTTAAAACTAGCAGCATAGGGAGCAGAAGACAAGTCCAGCAAGTATCTCAAAACCAGAAACGGCATCACAAAGTCAAGGGGAAGAGAAAAGGTAGGAATTTAGTTTTCCAACATATTAATTAAATGCCACTTTTAGGAACTGATTGAACTCTGCATTTTGAAGATTTTTCCTTTATTGCAGCCTCAGCTGCCACATCTGGCACTGAGGATGGCATCTGGTCTCCTGTTTGTAGCTATATGGACTGAAGACTACATCTTGTCTTTTGCTTGCCTTCTTACCAGCACAAACGTTCAATGTTCTCCAAGTTTTCTTTGAAAACCTAGAGTATAAAAGAAAGGCATCAAAAAGCCAAAACTTTGGTATAATCTTTTAAAAGGGATGTAGAATTGGGATGGAGTAAAGTGACAAAGCAGCTCAGGAAAAAGTGAAAGAGCTTTATGGCCTTAACAGTGAAACTGGTTCAGCCTAAAGGAATTGGTGTAAGGTTGATTGTGCTAAAAGATTAACCACTTGCCACAGAAGCAGGTGTGCTGAGTGGACACAGAAGAGAACTGAAGCATTTTGTAGTGTGGTTTAGTTGTCACCAAGGCCAAGATAAAGGGTGCTTGATGTAGAAAATTTTTGGTCAAAATCAGTACTGTCTTGATGCAAACATCACAATCCTGAAGATGTTGCCCACACGCTTATAGCTCTAGAAATTTATGTTCTTCAGCAACCATGAACTTGAGAGCTAATGCCACTCAGAGCCAAGGCGAACAGATCTGAAACCCTCTGTTATCATATAGTAGCACTGAGAAACTGTCCACAGCTGCTTATAACACCCAGAAACATTATCAAGGCTACAGTCAAGATTTCAATCTTACACAGATATAGACACGTATACATGGAACGTGTGAGATAGTTTTCAAACTCCTATTGTTCGGTTATAGGGATAGCCACCAGTAACAGCTTTTTTCTCTCCCTTCTCCCACTCTATTTACAATTTTTTCCCTCCTGTTATCCATACTCCAAATTTCTTTTCAGTTCTTTTCCTCTCACACAGTTATCTGTTTTTCCTCCTGCTTTAAGAACATTCCATGGTTTCTCCAACTGCCTATTAAGCCCCATGCTCCTTTACTGGTAGAAACTATCTCTGCATCACATCACAACACCAACACTTGAGTCCCAGCATAGTCACATTTTCAGCTACAGGTGAACAGCATTTTATCTCTGTCCTCCTTCAGCACTCCAATGAAGCCTGATGCACCATTCTGATATCAAATATTATGCACATCCTTTAAAAACAACAATCCCTGTCCTACTCTTACAGTCTAATCATTGCAAAACACCACCTAGAATACTGTCTGCTCCTTTTAATACTCTTGACTCCACAAAGAAAGGACTACAACTATGCCAGTAGTATGTACGCATTAAAGCAAGAAAACAACCAAGGACATGCCCATGAAAAGACATGGAGGATAATTTACTGCTAATATCTATCACACAGAGCAAGGAAATAAGAATATCAAGTGAACCTACACTGAGCACCTCGAATTAAAATTAATCAATATAATAACTACATTAGCTCTTCCTGCTGAAAAGTTTTGTATTGATCTGTTCTCTTTTATCTAATTTCTCTTTTTTCTCTTAGGTGTTAGAAGTTTGACTTCCAGCAGAGCATCTGCGTGAACACCGTTGGATTGTATTTTTCACCCTTCTTCATAAAAAAAAAGCAATCCACCAAATTCCCCCTTCAGCCCGCAGCAGATAACCCCCCCCAGCTCCAGGTTTCTTACCACTGCTAATGCCAGAGTTTGCAATGACTGTTGCCTCACTCCACTGATCTGCACTGGAGACTGAGTAAGAGCGCTGATGCATACCATCCGGACGACTGTTGAAGGAGACTAGACTGATCCCACTTGCCATCTGAGACACAGATGTGCTAGTAGTCACGTTCCCTAGACATAAATGGAAAACAAATTGTGTCAATAGAGAAGGCAAAATTGGTTTGCATGAAGTCGGATGGGTGCACCCAAACAGAGCAGAAGAAGAGATGACTTAACCAACAAAAACCAGTGCAATGCTCCCTGAAACTCTGAAGACAACGGTCCTGTGACCAGTTCGGGGCACCACAAATTTCAAAACAACCAGCTAAGAACTTCTGACAAGTGAGACTAAATTTTCAAGATTTGACCTCATTCTGTTAATTTATCCACTAGAAAACACAATCTTCCACAATCTTGCTACCAGTCTTAGTCTGTATAGTTGGTCCACTTGTTACAGGTGGACCGTGAGAAGTAGAATGCAGACAGAAAATAAAATTTATTCCTGAAAACCACTGTTTAGACAAGCAACTGAGATGAGATAACTACTCCAGGAGTTCAAAATAATCTACCTCTAAATAGTATTTCACCTAAGTATGTCCCACAAATAAAGCCACAGAGATGGGGAGCAAGTAACTTGCTAGCACTGCAATACCAGCAACATCAATTTGCTGTTCTTTTAATGGAGCTGAGTATCACAACACAAAGCTCACAATAGAGGCTTCTTCCACTGACTGCAAACATCATTCCTGTGCCTCATCCTGCAGCAACACACCCATGACAACTCTAACTGAAGGCCTACTACACAAAAAGTTAGATTCAAAGAACAGCCTTACCCATTAAACACTAATTTTAGCATTTTCATGATCAGTGATATCTAGGACAATAAAGTGCTGGGAGATGCGCACAAAGGAGAGCAGCAGGCACAGGTTTCTCACCATAAAACAGGAAGAGCGCGATCTGGTTGAGTAAGTTTTAGCGTCTAAACAATGAACATCTTGCCAGAAACTCAGGTTTCTGATGGTCTTACTCACAACTTGACATGGGCCAAAGTCTGCTCTACAGTTTGGGTTTCTGAGAACATTTTTACTCCATTCCTAGCACAGCATTTACATATTATAAAGATGCAAAGATTTACAATGCTAGCTTCATTCCTTGTGGCAGGCTCTCAAAACATATCCCACAGGTCTTCTATGGATTTAAGAATACTCTTTAAAAATATATGTAAAGGGAAAGAAATAGACACAATTTCATAAAATATCCTCACACTTTGCATTTCCATTGCACCTTCTACTGATGAGTTCAGAAAAATTAATGAATTAATTTTCAATGCTCCTGTGAGGTTGTTAATTATCTGCTATCATTTCCCCCATTTTTCAGAGGTTAAATGACCCAGGGCCACAAAGGAAGATTGTGGCAGACTTGAAAATAAAACCCAGATCTCCTGACTCCCAGTTCTATCATTACGTCTTTTCCCAGAGCAGCCTTTGGGAAGACAGCAGAGCTTAGTGAACTACTTTGTGTTTATTAGAGTTGGCATAATTGTCCCTTTCTCTCCTCCCCTTTCCCAAGACTAAATCTCACCTTTAGGCCTTAACACAGATCCACCACTACGGTATCTGTCCACCTGAGCCTTGAATGTACCTTCTCAGTCTCAATAACTTCTGCTTGGCAATTTCTACTTTGTAGACATGAAATACATACAGAAAAATGAATTTGCTCAATTATGCAAAGTCTAAGGTGGATCTCGAAACCATGTCGGGACCTCCCAAGGCTGTGCTTTTGCTACTGGCGCATAATTCCTCTCTAATCACCTTCCCTGGGCAACCCTTTTGTCCAAAAGAATTCTATAATCAGAGCATCATCTGCTAAGCTGTTGAAAAAATTTATGCCTCCAACAATTGGTCCTCTTCAGGACACTGTTTGCTTGACCCCATCAACTAAGAACAATTTGGTAACAGTGGTAATTTAGCACCTTCTAAAGATATCTTCCAAAGATATGCTCAGTAAAGAAACCAGGCCCACAGAAATGAAGTTACAAAGCACAGGACCAGATTATAGCTAAGTATCTTAAAGCTGCAATAGAAAATGGAAACACTATCTGACAGTATGCATATAACAGTATATTTCAACATCTCCTAAAAGAAATACCTTCTTCCAAATGAACAACTTCTGTGATGCTGCTGATGCTTAGTCAAAAATCACTTTTTCCTCTGTTTTTAACAATGCAGAGAAACTAAGAACACTAAGAAATTCTTCTGATGGTACACCAAAGTAACGGACGTAGTTGACACAAATGACTGAGATTATAACCATTTAGACTCAAGAAACTTCAGATTTAGGCCAGTGTGAAGACCATGAGAAGAACAGAACAATGTAGTACAGCAGCAGAGGCTGGGTATCAATTGGTTGAATAGCAGCACTGTGAAGGACTCCAGTCAATAGATATCAGAAAGTGTCATAACACTGTACTCAACACAAACCACTAGCTGGGCACACTGTGATGGGTATCTGAAACATTGTACTCAGTTCTGGGTCCCCCACTTCAAAAGAATTTTGGGAAATGAGAAAAGAACCATCAAAGACTGCCAAGACAATCAGAGATCTTTTGTTTCTGCTGTAGCACTTTTTGGGGCACCTTTACATTATTACTGGTAAAAGGTTTTAGAAACAATTTATTTTTTCACAAGCCTCCACCCAGCCAAGAGCAATGCCACAAAAGTGCACTTTCAGCCTGTAGCTATCTTTCACGCTGCGTCTAGTAAAATAGGAAGCTACATGTGATGAATTTCTGCATGAGTATCTTCACAACAAAGATCACGAAGGAGAAAACTAGTGTGTGAAAGCTGAGATGGAGAGGCATCATAGGAAAATGGAAACAATTACTAGACATCTTTGCCTGGATGATACATGCCCATTCCTCTGTGCTGGGTGGCTGAGTTAGAGAGCAGTAATAGTTGTATGCTCACACTTCCTGCCTAATTCATAGTTGCTGAACAAAATGCCCAGTCATTTTCTAGCCCTGATGCAAAAGCAAAGCCTTAAAAACATAATACTGAGACTTCTGTATCATGTGAGCACCTTTACTTTCACCTTAAAGCCATCTCACAAAACTCCACATCCCAAATTACGACATCAATCTGTTGAGGAAGTGACATTCTATAAACTTAGTAAGATGTTTTTTTCCTTTCACTTCCTATTTCTGAAAGGTATGGGCTGCTAGTGAGAAATATATGCCAAGTCTCATCATGTAATACTCTACTGATCAATGATGCAACTCAACTCAGCTCCACTTGTTCCACTGCCATAGTCTGACATTGTCTTGGCTAACTACAACCCTCATGGTAACATTTACTCAAGGTTAAGTTCCACTTTCATGACAAATCAGACTTTGCCAGACAGAATCCACGGGTATTGAAGGGCTGGAGTACAGCAAATAGAATGTGCCCTTTCCTCTCCCCCCTCCTGAACGTGTTCAACTCTGGCACAAACTAGTTATTTACAACCTTATTTAAAAATCATTATTTCCCAATCCATTGTTAATTTCCCCACTTCTCAGTCTAATCGCAGCATGCTCAGGACATCACCCCAGTAGGCATTAATGCTGTCACACCAAAACAAGGACTACTGGAAGTCAACTGCTGTTCTTGAACACTTTGTATGCTACACAAAACTCCTACAAAACAGCCCTATGTGTTTCCCCATCTTTACCAGGCAAACTCCAATCCAGACCTCCCCAAAGCAACCGTCCTTTATTTTTGCTCAAGGATAAAGCCTCAGCAGCAGAAATCCTCTCAGTTAAAAAGTGGAGGTCAGCCATATTCATTGAAAAGTAAGCCCTGTATATTGGGTTAGGCACAAGAAGTGTTTACATCAAGCTCTTCTAAGCAGTGCCCTGATACCTTCTGCAACTGGTGTCTCCCCTCACACACACCCCACACAGATATACCTATCTGTAAAGGAAACAGACAGATACCTATCTTGACATTAACATGAAATCCATGTTCGGCTACCTGGCCCATTCTGGAGCTGGGCAAGTACCTCCTCAAATACATCATATATGCATCAGCTGGTTGCTAAAGTTGATTAGCAGGGGGCAGTTAAATTACTATGCTAATCCATGTATTCTCAGCACTGCTTCCTTGATATGGATATGTGTATATGCTTACTGGGAAGCCTTGATTAGTTCAAGCTTCAATGTGTCAAAGGCTCCAGATTCTTTCCAAAGAATAATTTTAGCTATACTTACATCCCTAAAGTGTTGGAGCTGATTTGAAAAGGTACTTACCTCTACCATATGCTATTTTTCTTTAAACAATTTGCATTTCAAAGGGAATATGGCATTTATATTTGAATGAATATCAGTATGTTGCCAGAACTGGTCTCAAATGAGCGAGAAAAAGATGCTGGTCTATTGAACAAAAATGTTTTCATCTACCAAAGGAGCATCAAAGGACGAGTTCCTCTTTTTAGCTCTAGACAGCTTTATTAAAACTATCTTTTCTGATATTATAAAATACCCCGTTATGATCACACTTACAAAACCTTCAAACAATTAAGCTTGACAAAACCTATCCAAATTAAGATTCAAGATAATTTCCAGGTTTGGTCAACGTTCAGCAGAAGAGGATCTTTTACTCCCACAAAGTTCAATGTATATATCCATCTATTTGGTGTAAACAGCTGCCAACAGCAAAGAGCATAAGAGGAATTAAGCAGAGGAGAGTATGCCTCTGTGTGTGCATGGATATATTGTGAGGTGGACAGAGACAAACACGCCAGAGGCAGAATTTCCTCAATTTCCCATGCACAGAGAGACCTACTCTGGTTCTTCCTACATGGGTGTTCAGATTTGCAAAACAGATGCAAAATGTAACAATACTTTGAAACACTATGAAAACTAAAAAGATTTACAGAAGCGCAGTACCACGGAAGAAGCTAAGTGCGCATCTTGTCCATAAAACCTTCAAAATAAAGCCTCTGTATTACGCAGATGTTAACAAAACACACAACAAGCTGTAACATAAATGTTATCTAACCTATAAGTAGTAACCTGATCAATAAGAAAAAGAAACCAGTCATGGTTTTTGTCCTGTTCTCTTGTAATGGAACAGCCTGGTAGACAGTACTTTAGCCATTGCTCTTCTGATGTATTTGAACTGAACAAAAATGAAATATTAATTACTGGGCAGCACAGGTAGTATAAAAGACACACCACATTATACTGAGCCTTGACTAGTGATGCCACCAACAATTCACAAACGTAGAACTAACAAAACTCACTACCATATCCTAAAAATTGAGACACAAGTGACTTAAGTACATGCAGGTGGCCTCCATTTTTTCGTCATCTCTCCCAAACAAATCACTTAATTACAAGAAGTTACATTCAGGAGTGCAACTAACATTCGCTGGAATTTATGAGATGAGCAGACTTTGCAAGCAGAGCTGTATTTTTCCATGCATATGAGACTCACAGAGAGCAGCTGCCCAGAAGCACCAAAAGGTTGAATCAGATGAACTACAGCCTACTGCTACGCTTTCACCACGGCCACGTTTTATTTGTGTTATGCTCTTCATGTTCAGGATGAGTTTCTCTTCCAAAAAAAAGAAATAAACCTCTTAAGTCCAGAGGGCTGCGCTCACCAGCTGTTAGAACTAATGAAAAATACATTAGAGTTGTGGGTCAGGAAATCCTGACTCTTGATATCAGAGGGTTAATTGTTTCAAATCATGTTGGGTCAATTTATGTTGCAGGAATACTGCCTATTCTTGAAATGCCCTCTAATTCAGTAAAAGGCACTGTCAAGTAGATTAGACTGGCTGTTAGTCGCCTGTTCAAAACTCAGACCCAACACCACTCCCTGAAGTTTTTTCAGGAAGGGAAGAGAAAGAGGCCACTTCGCTAGCTGCAGAAATGATGAGTAGCATTCCCTTCCTCTTTGCTCCATTCTGCATTGTGTTAAGGAATTGATTCCTTAGGGTTGTACACAAATCTTTCCTAAGAAGTGGCTGATCATTCAGGCTGTGCCAGATTCTGACTTCTCCTTTGCCTGCAAACACAAATATTGGGACAATTCCTGCTTTAGCTGAGGAACACTGGGCAATGGCTCTTGTGAGTTCTAACAGTTTGCTGCTTCAGATGCCAGTATTCATCTTTTGCAGGTGTATCTTCCTTTCCCACCTCTGGAGATTATGCCCTGCACTGAAACCTGGGAAAACTACTAGTTACAGCTCCTTGACATTCTGACTGAGTAGACTAAGTCCACCTTGGAAAGGAAGGTATTGCCCAGATGTGAGAGCACTGTCTGGCCACATGCTGTGGGAGCAGGGCCAGAGAGCTCCAGTTCCATAACCAGATTTTTGAGTAGTGATTATTAATTGGGGAAAATCTACTAAAGTATTGCTATGGATTCTATTTTGATTTAATGGCAGTGTGCAAGCAGCACATCATTTCTGCTTTGGGCTTATCCAGGACCTAAAATAACTTGAGGTTACTCACGTATGGAGTGAGAAACAGTGAGAGAACAGCAACTTTCCAAAACACACTGGTTCTGGCACTGAAATTCTCCTTCAATAATGCTGACAATCAGTTTCAATACTGCATCAGACAACTTGCTTGTGGGTTGTACTTAGCTTTAAGATTTTTTTTTTCTTTCCAGAAGAATATATTTAGTGAATAAATTTCCTGAGTTGATAAGCAGCTATTAATGGAGAAAGACTTTCCATCTCACAGCCTGGCAGGGCAGCCTCTGCGAATGGGGTGTGATTAGTAGTGGACAAACTGAGAAGGGTCAAGACTAATGAACAAACAAGGCAATGCCAAGAAATATCCTGGCAGTGAAGGACGTGGTGCTGGGAGTATAACGAGAAAAGCTATTATTCTCAGAGCACGCCAAACCAACACAGCACGTGTGGAGGAAAATTAAGTCATCAGAGAGACATCTCTTCTAAAAGAAAGTTAAACCCAAAATCTTCACCAAGAGCTTTTTTTTGCTCAAGATGCCAGACTATTTACTCTGCTGGGATCAAAGTGTGGTTTTCTTTTCCATAAAGCATTGCACTGTTTTCTCTAGTAACAGTATGTAACAGTAATAAGGTATGCTTCACTTTCTGGGCAAGTCCTGATTGAGATTACCTGCTTGTTAAGGGACTGCATCTTTAAGACCCGGAGGTGCCCATTTACCTTTGGCAAATGCTCTTTGTATTGCTATTATTTGGTTGCAAATCCTGTCAATAATTGTGAATTTAACTTTGCAAAAACCAACAGTGCAAAATCAAATAATCTGGAGGTATTATGCTGCTCCCTGTGTAAAGTGAAGCATGGGAAGAGGCCTGAGGCAAAATATGTAAAATGCTTCCTAATCCCTTTGACTGTCTGTGGAAGTTGCCTGTAATGAGACCGGAGAGGCGGCAGGGGTGTGTGTTTGCCTTACCCGTGTGCTGGACCTATGTCAACGGCTGGTGAGATTACCTGAACTAATTTTGGGAGCTTTCCACGAGCCTACAAACCCGTTCAGATCCTGTGAGCTGCAACCAGAGCATCTTTAGGATGAGAAAGGCCAACTGTAGGTATTCAATACTGACTTCGGAAGCTTTCCACAAGCCTACAGACCTTCCCAGATACTGAGGGCTGAAACCAGAGCATCTTCAGAATGGGAAGGGACGACTGTCGGTATTCAGATATTCTCCAGACTTTGGAAAATAGAACAAAGAGAAACTTTATTTTCAAAAAAGAGACAATAGATATGAATGCAAGATGACTTTTTTTTTTTTTTTAATAGCTATTGCTACTGTAACAGCAGCTAAGTGAATGCATGTCTGCAGTGTGAGCAGTTTTGATAAACAGCCTCTGCGGGCCACACAACGGGGATAATGTATCCTTAAGTACTGCCAATGAGCTGCCATTCTGCACAGCCAATTACTTCTGTGCGTCTGTCACTCAAAGGAAAAATGACTGAGCCCATTAGATCAAACCTTTGTCACTGTTCCTAATGCACTCTTAGGCCTCATTAATCTGAGGGAGCAGCAACACAGCCGCCGGTGCCTCATTGCCTCCCCCACAACAGGCCCACGTGAATCTTCTCATCTCTCCCCCAAGTGCACCACGTTAATCAAGCTCTCCTTATTACCCCGGTCCCTGTCACGGCGGAGAGCGCTCTCTCTCTTAAATGCTCTCATTATGGTCCATCTTTAGAGCTGGCTGAGTGGAAAAAAAAAAAAAAA
>WBNM01001985.1:136239-226885 GCA_013399055.1 Ramphastos sulfuratus | reverse complement strand
AAAAAAAAGAAGAAAAAAAAAAAGCCAGAGAGAAAGAGAAGAGGAAAAAGCAAGTCCGATCACATTAATATTCATGACAATAATTAGTATTCTAGGTCACTGAATATTCATGCTATTAGTTTGGTTTTTTATGGGTTTGCTGGATGTCCTGATTGCTGGAGTGTGGAGGAAAACAGCATGGTTGGGACTTTAGATGTCAACGGCAGTTCAATACTCAAAACACATTTGTGAATTTTTTTCCCCTTTTGGTAAATCAGCTTCAACCCTCCTGATGGCTTTAATATTTTAAAATCACTGGGGGAAAAAAGAATGAGCAATTCTGCAAAGGTCTTCACAGCCAACCAGTTAGTATTAGAACGCGTAACCATCACAGGCTCGGCGAGACTGCATCGGGTGGACAAGACAGATCTGTGATTTTATTCAGGATATGGCGCAACGGAGGCATGAAAATCAACCAGAGTGAAACAGGCACAGGCTGAGCAGCACCGACTGCATCTTGTCCAGCAACTACAGTCATCTGCCTGATGACTGTACAGCTACATGATGACTGAAGCTACATAACATGTTTCTACCCTTTATCTATCTAATCATCATTGGAGAAGGGCACCATTTGCCCACCTCAAGAGTCGTAAGACAGTTCATGGTTTCCTTCTTTACCTGAAGAAAAAAATCTAAGCAAACTCACTTATTTCAACATTTCACAAATGCAGGTTTTCAATAAAATATTTCATCAACACCAATAGCTGCCCTGCTTCATTCTTCCTCCAATATTAAGTGATATAGAGCACTAACTGTGAAAGTATTTTTCTCTAGTTCTGGAAAAGGCAAATCCTAGCCCAGTTGAACTGGAGAAGATGAACTTGAGGGATCCCCCTTTAGTGGAATGAAAGGGAAATCTGTGGTGCACTGAAAACTGGGGTTTCTCTCTCCTTTGAAAGGAGCAAATTGACAATTTCTCATTTCATTTGCTACAGCTGTATATCACTGAACTAACAGCAAACTCAACCAAATGGAAAATTGACTTGTGTGATTAATGACAAAAGTTAAGTTACAAACTTGCATTTGTGATCTGTGGCAAAACCATAAAACTCATGCTCAAGTTGAAGAGCAGAAAATGTTTCACATCAAGTCATTTCATGTACCACATTAGACTGCAAAATTAGTAGCAAATAACTACCAACCTCAGGTAAAATCTGGAACTGTCAAGTCACACACTGTTTCAGCAAACAACCTCAGACACCTCCAAGTAAGGAATTCAGAGTAGATTCAAGAAATTAGGACTTAGTTCTGCATTTATTTGCGAAGGCACCAAAGATTTATATAGACTTGGAGCGACTGCATACATTAGAAAGCTTGATACACAAATTCACTCATCATAGAACCAGAATCCTCACAGTAAATACCAATTTAAAACATATTATTATGTAATCTCCAAAAGTAAAAAAAACCCCACAGAATCATTTGGGTCAGAAAGGACCTTTAAAGGTCATGTAGTCCAGTCCCACTGCCATGGGTATGGATGCTTTCCACTAGCCCAAGTTACTCAAAGCCCCATCCAACTTGGCCTTGAACACTTTTGAGGACAGGGCATCAACAACCTCTCTGGGCAGCCTCAATGTTCCAGTGTCTCACCACCCTCACAGTGAAGAATTTCTTCCCAATACCTAATCTAAATGGATGCTCCTTTGGTTTAAAACATTGTTCTATCATAATAAGCCTTGCTTAAAAAGCCTGTTCCCATCTTTCCTAGAGGCCCCTTTTAAGTACTCAATGGCTACAATAAGGTCTCCCCAGAGCCTTCTCTTTCCCAGGCTGAACAATCCCCACTCCCTCAGCCTTTCTACACAGGTGTAGTTTTCTTAGCTCCTTGACCATTGTTGAGATGCTCTCTAGACTCACTCTAAAAAGTCCATGGTTTTTTTGTGCTGATGACTCCAGAGCTGGACACAGTACTACAGGTGAGATCTCAAGAGAGCAGAAGGGCAGAATGTCCTCCATTGACCTGCTGGCCACACTGTTTTTGATACTTTGCCTGAAACACCAACAAGTTCAGCATGCTTCAGAATGAGACTTGAATTCATAATGCATCACAACAGAGGAGTGATCCTACCCACAGTCTTCCATCATGCTTCCCCTCCTGCATATGGCATGCCACACTTCAGGGGATGCTGGCTTTCAGTACTGAACTCAGCAGCTATTAATTCAGGTAACATGTGACAGGTAGGGCTGCAGATATAAGTTAGGTTTAAAGTGTAAAAAAACCCAACTAACTAAGCAAACAAACAAAGTAGAGGTTAAAGAACAGAATTATTAGACAGGTATCAGAATCTAAAGACACTGTGTCAGCAATCTTACTTTGAAGGAATACTGGTCTAATTGAAACACCCATTCTCTATCTTTTTAAATGAAAAATCTAGAAGGAAGTCCATTCCAACTCAACATGATTCCAAGCACTGCAGGGTAAAGCAAGATTACTTAATGACCACTGTGTTAATTTGATAGATAATCACAATTAATAACAGAGAGAAAACTCACATTTATAAAATTGTGAGGATGCTGTTCCTATAATATGTCTGAAATGTCACATACAGTTAGCAGATAACAACCTTTAGCGTACTTAACGATGGCTATGGAGCTAACACATTTTGGGATACTTCACATACTGTACAGTCACTATTGTAAGTAAATTTAATAGCACCAAATTGTTTAAATGAAGTGTTAATCAGGAAACAATATCTCTCTACACCATAAGCTATTTTTAGATGTGAACTTTCTACATCAGTGGCTCTTGCTGCAGCTCAGGCTTTGGGTTGTTTGTAGAAGAGAAGAAATAAATGGCTCCTGGGAGAGATTTCAGGAGTAAGTTCACCTTAAGGTCAACCAGCTCAAATCCAGTCCAACTTGGGAGTAATTAAAACCCCCACCCACGCATGCTCCAAAGTCATCAAGAACTGAGTCAGCTTCAAAAAGGCACAGAGCCTTGGTCAGTGGCTGATTTACAGGGCAACTGACCTTTAGGACATTGCCACAATATGCTACCTATTGTTAGGTATAGTGGAAACTGAGTAAGTCCAGTTACCCTTTCTTAAGTACCTCCAACTGGGACACGTCAATGAAATAATGTTCACTGCCATGTAAATGTAATTTAATTTAAGCTACTTAAGCACTCAACTATAAGATGCTACAACACTATCATAACTTCAAAGCGAACAAACTTCCATCTTCCTCAACTGGAGGTTCCTACCAAGTTAGCACAGAAGTATAGTTACAATTTTTGTTATTTAAACCCATATATGCATATATATAAACAAATGAAAACAATACCCCACATATCTGTATTGTATAGGAGAAGTGGTAACACAGCATCCAGTGCTTACAGGATTACCTCAAAATTACACCTCCAAAAGGCTGATAAAGCCCAAAGACCAGTTTTCAACTTTCAAGGTGCCATGGCACCTTACAGGAAAGAAAAGTCAATTTTTTCCCAGGTATGGTGTTTGGCTTTGCAACAACAAAAGCAGCCTTGCCTTCTACTGATTTGTCTGTTTTCTAACAGGGTAGAGAAAATATTACTTTTTCTCACTCCTGTTTCAATTTGGTTGCTGTCCTACCATGACTCTACATAATAAGGAAAACGTGCCAATGTGGAAACAGTCATTTCATTTTTTTTGTTTTCTTATAGGTGTTAATATTCTTTACACCTGCAGAATGGAAACTCTCAAGAAGAACTGGAACTTGGCTTTTTTTGTTAAGATGGTTATTTCCCAGAGATTATTTTCTTCCAGATGTTTGGTATGTAAACACATTTATAAACTGAGATCGCTGTCACTAAGAGAATTGTTTTTTTTATATCTGTTTTTCAAACTGTCTTTAAAACCAGACAAAAAATCTGAATTCAGAACAGTGCCACAAAGCTCTGCTACATTTGTTGTGCTAGGAGTGACAGGCATTTAAACTTTTCCTTCCACACGCAACATCAAATGGATCTAACAAAAAACCTTGTGCTTGGCTGTTTAAATCGTATCACCAAATAATTAACTATACCCCTCTTGAATTCAAGTCACCATTGTTAGTCTAATTCCTTCTACTCTTCTCATAGCAATGCCATGGCAAGTACTTTGGGAAAGATCATCACACTTAAGCATGTGGGAGTATCATGAGTTCAGTGAATTAAATCTGCTGGTGAGTATTTGACACTATGCTGACATCATGCCAGCTTTAAAATGAAAGTGCTGGCTGGAGCAAAGTATCATGGGAATTGAAGTTCAGATTGTGACATGAGAGACTTCCTGTTCTAGTTGCTGCTTCTAGTTTCTGTTTTTGGGGTGTTGGTGTTTTCTGATGGGCTGGCTTTGGGATTAGGGGGTGGGAGGCATTTTATCGCTGCCTTCTGCTGTTGCTTCTGCTTTTGCATTTCTGTGAGTGGTTTACTTCCCTGGCGAAGGCAAGTCATAAACCAGACTGAGTGTGTTTGATGCAAATGATGACTTAGGTCCAGGAAGACTTTAGAGAACAGAAGGAGGAAGAGCTCGAGCTGCCCTATTGCCTCACATACTGTGGTTGGGATTAGAAGAGAATCTGAAGTTTTGAGCTCTCTAATGGATCGAGGTTTATGTCTAGCAGCAAGTATTGCCTTGCAGAGCCACAAGTACAAGTGACCATCCCTGCCGAAATTAAGTGGGAACAAGACAATAAAAGCTATCCCCAAAGTGCCACTTGTGAGATGACAGCTCCTACTCCCTGACCCAAGCTATACTGAGTCTGCCTACATGCTCTGCTTGGCACCTATGCTGAAGGGTACCAAACTCTGCAATAGCTTCCCTGTAGCACATATTTTATAATCCAGCAAGAGATTTTGCCTTTGCCTCCCTATGAGAGCAGCCAATGCATTGGCATCTAACCCAAACCACAAGAAATTCCACCAAGAGACAGAAAACTATCTGTTGGACACTCATGAAAGAATAAATTTAAAACATGTCAGTTATAGGCAATCAAATTGACTGTCAAGGGTTAGGGGTGGGCCAGCCACTGAATGAGTGACAGATGCTCTCTATTAACCCCTCTCCCTTCCCAAAGGGAAGGTAAAGGGAATAAGAAAGAGAGACACTCATGGATTGAAAAAGAAAACTAAAACAGCTTTAATGAAAATAACAACAGAGTGAAATATATACAAATATATAGAACAACAGTCTTGAATCCAACCTCTCTGATGGCAGTTGTATCGCTTTCAACACTGATGCTGTGGACAGGCACTGGAGAAGTCCCAAACTGGACTCACTAGCCAGTGGGAATTGGATTCAGGAATTCATGGGTCAGGATCAAAGGCAGAGTGGACAGAACCCTCCTCAGACACTGGCTATTAATGAACAGACCTTACTGCTTGTGACCCCTCAGCTTTACACCAAGTGTATGGACTGGGATACCTTGTTGGTCAGCTCAGGATCACCTGTCCTGTCTGCTCCTCCCTACATGTGCAACTTTTCACTCTGTAGCCCCCAACACAGTACACAGGATTTAGCAGTGACCTTGGCCCTTGGTGCTAACTATAATCATTGAGTGTTGTCACAGCCAGAAGCAGCCACTGCCTGTGAAAATATGCCCTTAACTGCAGGAAGTGCAGGTACTGAGAAGAGACTGAGCTGAAACCTAAAATCAATGAACAAAAGTAGTCCTGCTCTGACTCAATCTGGGACACGTATCTAACATATGTATTTATCCCTGTGGTTTGCACTGAAATCTTTATTTAAGGGGTAGCTTCTCAATAGTGTCTAATAACAGACTATTGATGTCTTCAAATGAAGACATCATTTAAGATAAACACTATTTGACTATTTCAATATTAAAAATGCATTTTCTTTTTTTGCTTTGATGTTTGAATGAAAATAAGCTGACATTTCTAGGAACACGAGGTAGTAGGAAATAGGTAATCTCAGCTTAGGAATGTTTTAGTGGGGTTGGGCTATCACCTGGTATAAGCAAAGACAATGAATTCTATTTCCAGAGGCAATCTGAAATGTGACATTTTAATTGAGCAGTGGTATTCTCTTAGTATCTTAGCTTTTTCAGCAACCCATACACTGTTACATAATAGTAGAAGGAAAATTAGTCTGCTCCTGACCACATCAAACAGTTAAATGAAATACATGGCAAATGTTACTCTGCTTCAGGTATCAAGTTTACACTGGTAAAAGCACAGAACAGAAATCATCACTGTTTTGGGGAAAAGCTAATATGTGAATGACTGAGGATGTAATGGATTTGTGGGCCCAAAAAAAAAAAAAAAAAATCAAGTGCTTATTCTTTCAGTGTTTAGTCCAAACCTCCTTTGTACAGCAGATCCGCGTGCAGAAATCTCCCAGTGAAAACCTAACAACAATTTCAGTCCAGCAATCAATTTTAAAGGATCCTGCAAGATGAAGACAACATTTTCCCAGCACTAACAACTGAGCATAAACTCTGGAGATAGCAGTACAAGCTGCAAGGGGTAACTTGCAAGTGTTTTAGTTGCATGACAGGTAACTGCAAAGATACCTAAAGTCCTCCCAGAACTTCACAAGCTGAGCACAGAATACCTACAGGTTTCCCACCCAACAGAAGCTGTCAATATACTGGACCACATGAAAGTTCAGACTAACAAGCCAGGACACATTGTGACAGTGCCTTTTTTACAATACTAATACTCCCACAATATTTTAAAATTACTTCCTGCAGTGCAGGTCTTCAGTCTTATCTGAACACAAGAGTGACATATAGACTGATGCACAGCTTGGGTATGGACAGTTATTTCCCAGTTTCAGTCTGTCTTACCACATTTTTTTTTAATATATTTTTTTTTCTTTTAATGTAATACAATACTTTACTGATTAGCAGGATTTTGTTTTGTTTTGTTTGTTTGCTTGTATTTAATCTGATAACCACTGCTTGGATCAGAGCTTTCCTAAAATGCTCCCATCTCTTGCTGCTGCAAGTCACTCTGTCCATTAACACAATATTCAGACAAACCTCAAACACGGTCTATAAGAAACAACCAATGAAGGCAGCTTCTTTAGAAGAAACAAATTCTGTAAAGAAAAACTCCAAAGAAGAGACATCTTGACTGATAAAGCACTGCCTGTACCATTTCAGAAGCAATGGCTGAAAGAACAAAAACACTATAGTGGGTCTTAAACAACTCACTATGTATGCAGCTGAACTGATGAAATGCAACCTTACAGAGCTGTTTACACCTTCACTGATTCTCCTCCCATCAAAAACCTTGGCCATTCCCCTTCTATAACCTCTGACTCCTAAAACGGGCAAGGGACAACAGGTAGCAAGGCATGCATAGGCTGGCTGGCTGTCATGTAGAGCATAAAGCTGTTCAGTCCAGCCTGTCTTGCCATGCTCCCTACAGTAAATCATAAAAGATGCTGCAAAGCTGTTACGTTTCCAGCCAACTCAAGGTAGGGGTAATATAGACATCAATACTGATTTTATCTGTGGGAAGAGAACTCTGCAACAAAAAAAAACAGGTCAATAACTTGCTTAAAATTAAAGAAGGATCAGTATAGCATCAAGGAACGAAATGAAGGTATTCAAGTAGGTAATGATAGAGCAACCAGGTTCAACTTCATTTGGATACAACTATTCCATACATAAGGAGTGCATTAACTTTACTAAGACTTAACCACAGTGTATCTTGAGCTGTAGTCACCAGACATCAACAAGAGTCTTCTGGTATTTGTAAGCAACATAAAGAAGCCAAAACGGAGGGAAGCTTCAACTATTTCCACTGTGTTGTTTCAAAACTGCTATCTAAAGCTAGAGCTTTTTTCCAGCACTTGCACTTCCTAACATAACAAACTTTTATCTTTTAAAGTAACTGCTGTGCAATACCACCTCGGGCTAGCCACAACACATACATAGCAGCTACCACCACTGCCAGAGAGCTGCCTGTTGTACAGTTTCATGCAAAAAAAGCATTACACATGTAGAATTGTGAAACAACACAAAACATGCAATATTGCTTTAAGTCATGTACAAGCTCTGCCCTGGGAATCTAAACAAATGCCAAACCATGTAAATAGCATGCTATAAACTTTGTATCAGTATGTATCTCTGAATATGCTTTGAGAAACATACTCACTTTGCTAGAGCAATCAAGTAATTTTTGCCTGTGTTCAAGTATTTTAATGCAGAAATCCCTTATTTAAATGTCTTACCCGCTTGTGTATTATTGACTCATTCCAGCACTTCTCTTCCCTAAATTATGGAGTATGTTGAAAAACAGAAACATTCCCTGCATCCGGTCATCAAAACTCAACAGCAAAATGGAAAAAAAAAAAAACAACAAAACCCAAACCCATGAATAATTTTGTCCCATGAACTCTTCCAGTGACAAGACCAGCTCTGTGCCTCTTGAGGGGTTGACTACAACTTGAAAAGACTCTGACGAAACCACAGCTCCAGATATTTCAAGTCCTGGGCCAAATTAATAGAATGTGTCACAAAAGATCTCCAGGGACGTCTGCTCAGTGGCACCACTGCAAAGCCACAAGCTGATTTTTTCATTTCCTGGTATATTCTTCTCCCTTTTTCCTCTTAAAACGGTGGAAGGTGCATTGCAAAAACACAAGGAATTACACCTTGACTTGAAGCATAAGATGCAAGAGAAGACTCTTGAATAGCAGGGGATTTAGTCCCTTTCCATGGCTGTTAATCTCACCAGTACCCAGTAATGGGTAGTGCACAGGGACAGAAGCATGTCTGGATAGTTTTGTTGGCACACACTGGAGATGTCTATGTTAATCATAAATGCAAAAGGCACTTTATGGAGGCTATCCCAAACATGCTGACAAGACTACCACACGAACACTATACCAGTGTGAATTCCATATAAGCTGAGTGTTTTACAAGATCAGTTGTCTTAAATGTTTTTCCTTAATGCGATTTTTAAAATCCACTTAGCTGTGTGGACAAGTACGTCAGCAAACAGTAACATTTTTGTTTAGAGCTCAAAAGGAGTAATAAACTACGTCCATAAACAAACTAAGATAGCTTTCTAGAGGAGATTCTTGCTGTTGGAAAGCCCAAAATTATGCATCCTTCTAAAGGTGGAAAGAAGTACTGTGGATCCCAACAGGAATCTTGACAAAGCCCTTTCAAGTGATACATCTTCTGTTTTTCTAAAATATGAGACCTGGCTCAATAGTCATAATGCTGTATTAAGTCTTCACATATGCTAATTTCTGTGATTTTAGTTTTGGCAAATGTAAGGTAACAAGACTGGTGGATGAGAAGCTGGACATGAACCAACAGTGTGCGCCTGCAGCCCAAAAAGCCAATGGCATCCTGGGTTGCATCAAAATAAGTGTGGCCAGCAGATCAAGAGAGGCAATACTGCCTCTCTGCCCTTGTAATACCTCACCTGCAGTACTGCATCCAGCTCTGGTGCCCTCAACCCAAGGACATGGATCTGACGGGGCAGGGCCTCCTCAGAGGAGGGCCATGAAAATGGTCAGGGGGCTGCAATACCTCTCCTACGAAGATGGGCTGGGGGAGTTGGGGTTGTTCAGCTTGGAGAAGTGAAGATTCAGGAGACCTTCCAGTCCCTGGAGGGGGCCTACAAGAATGCTGGAAAGAGATTGTTTACAAAGGCCTGATGAGCCTAGGACTGGATGACCTTTGGAGGTCCCTTCCAACCCAAACCATTCTATGATTCTATGAAAGTTACTTAGAATGTCTCCTGGAGGACAGACCAGCAGTCAGAGCTTACAAAATACACAACGGTGGTCATTTAGATTTGCAAACTGTCAACAGACACCATCCCTCATCTCAGCTGTACATGACAGTACAGACACTGGAAGAGCAGTCTTTTCCTTTTTAACCCAGCACGGTCTTCTCTTACCTGAATTGGGCGAGATGTGTAAACTGCTCATGTCCTTGGAGAGGCCGTTGGTTTTGGGACTGGAAATGGGCGCACAGGCTGACGTAGCTCGGGGTGGCCTCTTCCCGGGGACTTTCACAGTGGTTCTCAGCAAGTCGATTTCTTTCCCATGAACGTTCTGCATATAGTCCTGGTTAGAGAGGGGAAAAAAAAACAACAAAACAAGCCCAACATCAAACAGGTAGTTCTGCAACAGAAATAATGAAACCTGGTTTCATAAGGCTTTTCCACTACATCATCTGCCAGCAGCCACCATATGATTTTTCCCTTTCCTTCCATTTTCTTGATAACCCCTTCCACACTTCTCACTACGAATTCTCCCCAGTCTGTAGTTTTCTAATGCATTCTCCAAGTACCAGTTGAATAAGAGGCAATTAACGATGTGGCTGGTTCTGAGCCACACATAGGAGTTCACGAGACAAGGCTGACTGTCCCTCATGAGCACACTTACTTGTGCCTCCTCTGCCAACACTGCTTTATATTGCTTTATACACTTATCTCTTTCTTGCTCAGATTTGGCTGGAATTGGTCAGCAGGCACAAAAGTTAGGGAAGGGCACTGACTTGTAGGGTTTCTGCAAATACAATATTGCTTAATTAGAATGTGATCCCTCCTTCATACACATACACGAAAATCAAAGGAGGGAATAAAATTATGCAAATGGAGTCTGATTAGAGTAAACACACTAAAAGCTGGAAACCACAAGTGGAAAACACTTTTCTTAATTCTTGTTTGGGAAGTCCACAAAGGAAAAAAAAAAAAAGGCAGAAAAATCTGGTTAGCTATGGGAAGACAGTGGTCAACTGACTGCAGCCAAGCCACTGCTTCCTGAGAAATCCATGAGGAAGTTCTTCAAACTGTAAATAGCTTTTGCAAAAAACAGGCTCTTGAGATTCTACTTTCCAGCTTCAAAGGCATTCCCTAGACTGTCTGTGGGCTTGTTTGGGAGAGGAAACAGAAAAGCAAGTGGACACAAGTGCCTTTATCAGAGGACAAACAACAGCTCACTAAGGCGAGACAGATGCTGAGGCTGCAATCCTGGGATATAGCAGAAAAGGTATTTCCAGCTGAGAAGGTAGAGGTATTTCCAATACACAAGACACCAAAGTTTTCACATTTCAGTACACATGGTTGTTTTTACTTGCATTCCAATAAAAACAAAAGGGAGCCAGAACTACTCTGAGTACATGGCAAGAAACAAGAGATTGTATCTTATGAGAAGATATGCAAGACAGGTAGCACAGGACAACAAAACCAAGGGTGAAGAGGGGTAGGAGCATTTTACATCTGGGTACATGTACCCCAAGATGAAAATAGTAACTTGAACTAAAGATTGGGGAAAGATCTGGTCTTAAGGTCTTGAATTAATCTGGAAACCAAGGGAACAGTGTTCTTGGGCAATCTATACAGAGCAGCTGGAGCAAAAAGTCTAATTCCTTTTCAGATAGAGTTGATCAGCATAGAAGCCTGGGTGATGCTGTGGGCAACTGCATGACTGAAGACATTACTTCCAGTTGTCTTGTACAGGACAAGATTTGGCCAGATTACATGGTGTTACATGAAAGACTACCAATATTTAACTAGGTTGGTTGCAAATCTGCAGCATACAGTCATGTACACTGCTAGAGCATCGATTTTTCAAGTATATAACCAAATGTGCTGAAAGCATACCTGAGGGCTGTGTCACTGCTGCCACGATAAGGGGAGCAATCAGCTCCCTCATTAAAATCCTTCTGCCCCTGACAGTTTTTACAACACAAATTATATATTCCATTCTAAACACACCAAAAAAATCTACCCCTGGACCAGCAGTCAGTTCTTCATAGCTCAAGTTAATCTGAGATAAAAACCCAAAATGAAGCCTGTCACACCAGACATTGTTCCACCCTCAGCTGTTTAAGAATTAACAGTAAAAAGGCGGGGTTCAAACAATTTATGGGATGAAGATAACAGAGCTCTGCTGCCAAAAGAAACAAAGGCAAACCATTAATAAAAATTCATTTACTGTTACATAGAAATGAACAAAACGGTTTCATCCATAAATTATTAAGTTGGCGTAACTTTCTTGTTCAGTGCCAGTTCTTCACAAATTAAAATACAATAAGCAGAACATAATTGAGCATTTATTGCTTCTGGGCTCTAAAATGAGGCTTAATCAGATAGTGACTAAACCTCAGCATGCACCCTTTTTAAGAGACACGTTTTACTTAATGTACAACCGCCAGTGTACTCCAGTTAAATTTGAGGTGGTGGTGTTTATTCCTAATTCTTCAGAGAAATAGCATGTATGATTTCCTTACCACTCTGCCAATTCGTAAGATGTGACAGGGTATTATTAAAGCCCTTTTAATTGAGAGTAAAACAGGCTTAGGTAAGCTATAAACCCTTTGAGAGAGTAAATGAATGTTGGCAAGCAGGAAATGTGTTGTAGCCATGCCGTTATTATTCAAAAGTACCCAAACACAACAGATGCCACACAGGTATTAATGTCAGCTTAAATATTTATAGGGATATATCAAATGTAAACAATAAAGCCTCTTTCATTCTGTGCAAGATGCATAGTAATAATCTCTGCATTTCCCTGAGGAGAAAAGGCAAGCACCAAGTTTCCAGTCGGTGGAGCGTCCACCCCTGTGCACGCTCCTTCAGATCTGCACTTGGGGAATAAAAGTTAAAACTACAAAATAATGTCACGGTTTCAGAAACGCAATGGAGGGTTTGATCAGATTAGAACAGATGAGGGTCTTGCTGTCATCTGGAATATGCTGTGTTAAAGAGAAGACAGCAAGCCTGATTTTGATATGCAAATGTTACAGATATAACTCCCCTAGATGTTAGTTGTAGAAAATGCTGATCCGAGAAAAAAGGGGAAAAAACCCTTTAACAAGGCATGAGGGTAATTCAAAGCCAAGTACTTTTAAACAGCACTTAACAAGTCCCTAGAGCCCACTCAACAGTGGGCCACCCCAGAAGTGCCATCTTCTGCCCCTCAACAGCTTGAAAAAGTAGTAATTGCAACTCCATTTGCATTTTTCTTCTCAACTTCATCATTCAGAAATGCAGAAGTAAGAGGGAAAAAAAAAAATAGGCACACAGCAAAGGGAAGGGAACCCTCCCCAGCCGTGTGGATAACAGAAGCCAGCACCCCAGTCCCTGCACCCCTGCGCTTGCACCTTCGCCATCACTTGTTTTTTACATTTCGCTCCTAATTATGTTGCATCTATTGCCATACACTTAATTAGCTGCATTAATGTGATTTCTTTTCACATAGTCAAGCAATTAAGAGCTATGATTGAGTTTCATTCAATTAGCCTCAACAAACATGCTAATTGATGTCCCAGATGCAAATGAGGTGCAATGAGAGAAACCTGCTAGCAATTGAGAGTTGTGGCGGGGAGACCCACAGCTCTCAGCTTGCTGACAGCAGCACAGCTTAACATGGCTCCCACCTTCTGTGGCGCTGCCTTGGGAGGCAGCAGGGGAGACAAGCCATTAGTGCCTCAGTTGTCCCAAATAGATCCCTACAGGAATAATGGGCAACGCTGAATCAAATCAGCATCGTCTCCAATTCTCACAGCAACGGTTGGCACGAGCCGGAGAAGAGCAGAGCATTTTCCTGCAGCCAGGCAGGCATTACAGACCCTGCCAACGCCACAGTTTCTTCAGCTACGGACTATAAAAAGGTCTCCATCTCATCTCTGAGCTTGTGAAATACTATGCAGGTAATGGCCTGCAGTTATCGGTAACTGGCAACTTAATCTTAGTCAGCTGTGGGGCAATGCTGCCTTTTCCAGTTAAGGCCAGAATGCATCAATCAATCAATAATACCTAAAAATACATTCACTATATTGATTCTCATTGCTTTTCATCCTGAGGTTACCATTAGAGGTTTGCTCAAATACAGGTGTTCATTTGACTACTTAAGGCCATTGACCATTATCTAGAGGACTAAATAAACTGGTAAAATATCGGCGAGAAGTTGTAAAAGCTACACTGACTGAAGATGACACAAAATATTATTTGACAGCAGCACAAAATGAATTGCCCTGAGTAAGAAAGAAACAATGTGCCATGACACAGAATAATGTAAAGTAAAATTACTTTAGTTCTCTTCTTAACACAGCCCTCCACTTACAACAGCAGAAATTAATTTAGCCAATTAACTGAACAGAAGCCTTTCAGACATGCAAATTGGGCAAATGGGTATGATGATGTTTTCTGAACAGACCTACCAAGAAGAAACACTGCTATTTTGGAGGGTTCCCCTTTGTTTTCAAATGCCAGTAGTTGCTGAACTTGCTGCCATACATCCCCATGGCTTCTGACTGCCTTCAAAGCCCTCCATCAAGGGCTGCAACTGAAACCAGGAGACATGATGCCTCCAGCCATTGAGATTGAAGCCAATTAGCAAGCATCTCTCCTTCCACAGCTATGCTTTGCATCGCAGCTGCCTGCTTGGTCACTTTTTCAGGGCAGGAAGGACACTTGGATCAGACTGAGAGAAAGGCAAAAGAAGGTGATGGCTGCTGCTTACATGAAGCTGGGCACAGACTCACATCATCCAAGTCTACCATAGTTATCTCAACTACACTAGAGAACCACTAAGCATGTGGCAGTATGTGCCTCCCTGGCACAATCTTCATTGAAGACGTGGCTCATCTGTAACACTGCTATCAAAACCATTAAGGATTTTGAGGATTTTCACAGAATCGCAGAATATATCCAGTTGAAAGAGACCTCCAAAATCATCCAGTCCAACCTTCAACCCAGTACTGAAGGGTCAACATTAAACCATGTCTCTAAGTGCCTGGTCCACTGCTGCTTAAACGCCAGCACTGTCCTGGGCAGACCACCCAATGTTTGCATTCCTTTCAGTGAAGAAGTATTTCTTAACATGCTGTTGCAGCTTGAAACTATTTCCTCTAGTCTTGTTGCTTGTCATCAAGGAGAAAAGGCTGCCCTGTCCTTACTCCAACTTCCCTTCAGGTAGTTGTAGAGAGCACTGAGGTCTCCCCTCAGTCTCCTCTTCTCCAGACTGAACAATCCCAGCTCCCTCAGACATTCCTCATAGGCCGTGTGCTCCAAGCCCTTCATGAGCCTCGTTGTCCTTCTGTGGGCATGATCTTCAACGTCCTTCCCGTAGTGAGGAGCCCAGAACTGAACACAACACTCGAGGTGCGGCCTCACCAGTGCTGAGTACAGGAGGCTGATCACTTCCCTGTTCCTGCTGGCCACAGTGTTTCTAATGCAAGCCAGGTTACCCTCCTGGTGAATGCGGGGCAGGCTGTGGATGTAGTTTACCTGAACTTCAGCAAAGCCTTTGACACCGTCTGCCACAAGCTCCTGGCAAAGCTGGAAGCTTGTGGTGTGGACAGGTTCAATCTGATATGGGTCAAGAACTGGCTGGAGGGCTGGGTCCAGAGAGTGGTGGTGCCACATCCAGTTGGCAGCCAGTCACTAGTGGTGTTCCTCAGGGATCAGTGCTGGGCCCAATCCTGTTCAATATCTTTACTGATCACCTGGACTGGGGGATTGAGTCCATCAGAAAGTTTGCAGATGACACCAAGTTAGGAGCAGGTGCTGATCTATTGTAGGGTAGGAGGACCCTGCAGAGAGACCTGGACAAGTTGGATGGGTGGGCAGAGGCCAATGGGATGAGATCTAACAAGGTTAAATACAGGTTTCTACACTTTGGTCACAACAACCCCAAGCAGCACTACAGGCTGGGGACAGCAGCTGTAGAGCAGCCAGGCAGAAAGGGACCTGGGGGTACTGGTAGGTAGTAGCTGAACATGAGCCAGCAGTGTGCCCAGGTGGCCAGGAGAGCCAATGGCATCCTGGCCTGTATCAGGAATAGTGTGGCCAGTAGGACAAGGGAGGTTATTCTGCCTCTGTACTCAGCACTGATCAGGTCACACCTTGAGACCTGCGTCCAGTTCTCAGCCCCTCAATTCAAGAGAGATGTTGAGGTACTGGAACGTGTCCAGAGAAGGGTGACAAAGCTGGTGAGGGGCCTGGAGCACAGCCCTGTGAGGAGAGGCTGAGGGAGCTGGGGTTGTGCAGCCTGGGAAAGAGGAGGCTCAGGGGTGACCTCATTGCTGTCTACAACTACCTGAAGGGAGGTTGTAGCCAGGTGGGGTCAGTCTGTACTCCCAGGCAACCAGCAACAGAACAAGGGGATACAGTCTCAAGTTGTGCCAGGGCAGGTATAGGCTGGAGATGAGGAGGAAGTTCTTCACAGAGAGAGTGATTGGCATTGGAATGGGCTGCCCAGGGAGGTGGTGGAGTCACCATCCCTGAAGGTGTTCAAGAAAAGACTGGATGGGGCACTTAGTGCCATGGTCTAGTTGATTGGCTAGGGCTGGGTGATAGGTTGGACTTGATGATCTTGGAGGTCTCTTCCAACCTGGTTGATTCTATGATGACATTGGCTTCCTTGGCCACCCGGGCACACTGACAACTCGTATTCAGTCAACTATCAGCCAATCTCCCAAGGTCCCTCCCACTAAGTTGTAGCTTTGCAACACATCCCCAGATCTGTAGCCTACCATGGCACTAATGTGACCCAAGTGCCAGACCTGGCACTTGGCCTTGTTGAACCTCATACAGTTCACTTTAGCCACTGGTCTAACCCGTCCGAATCTTGCTGTAAAGCTTCCCTACTCTCTAGCAGACTGACACAGCTACCCAAAGTCATTAATACAAAGGATGCTCAGCCTTGTCTCACAAAAACGCCTCTCTGCTATCCAGGTTGTATTTCAAAACCAAAGCATTTTGTTTTTCAGTGTATTGAGCAAGAAAATGTGTATGAATGCTGAGTTACTCAATATAATAGTTATCAGCCAGTACCTTGAGAGCTAATCATCCCATGTCTTTTTGTATAGCTGCCTGCAGGCAATGCTGGAATTCCCCTATTCTTAAGGCAGGTGTTTTGTATAATTGCAAAATATTTTTCAAAGTAATGTAAAACAGGCCTGGGAAGGAGAGCTGAAACATTTTACACAACCAGGTTTCTACCTCACCAAGCACCTGAGTGGGCAGATTCTGGCAGCCTGCCTGCATAGGCACGTTCAGTTCTGCTCCAGCAGCAACAGAAGATAGCCAGGTTCTTTCTAATTGAACTTGCTTTGCCTTGTGCTTCTGTCCTGGGATTGCTGTGAAATGGCTCATGCTGCAATCTTAATGGCCATGCAACCTTAATGACCATGCTGCAACCTTAATGGCCATGGTGCTGTTAGGTTGATGGCTGGACTCGATGACCTTAGAGGTCTTTTCCAACCAAAACAAATCTATGATCCTATGAATCTACTCTTCCCCGCCAAGAAACCATCACCAAGAAGCTGCAGAAGACAATAATTAGGGTCTCCTGTAGCTGGGCTCAGTTGGACTGTGGAGAGAGAGAAATCTCTTAACTGGAGTTTTATTTTTTAATCTCATGGCTCTGGGTGAATAGGATTCAAAGCTCACATCAAAACCACTCATCTCAGGGTTGTCAAGTGCATTAATGCTAACGCCTTTAAAAAAAAGAAAAAAAAAAAAAAAAAAAAAAAATCAATCTGCTCCACTCTAGAGAGCCTCCCCAAATACTTCTGCCACCACACACCTGTCCTACTGCCACCTTTTCCCAATAACCAACACATCAGACAAGAGCCTCTCCAAGAGCAGTGCCTGTCCATGGCTATAATGGTGCATGCAGAAGAACATCACATTTTTAAAGTGTCTCAGAAGAAGCCTGTTTTTGTAACCTTTGGAACTGGGCCAGGCCCAGGATCCTTCCCAGGTCTGCCCCTGGTTTACACTGAGCTTCTGAGAAAAACATTTATTTCCTGGCCACTTTCCCCCCATCATTCAACTGGACAAATCCCTCCTAAGGCTTAGCTTACTGAGGTTAAGATAGCATTTCCTCCATCTGAGCTGAAATAAAAATTATTATGGAAAAGGAAGTTTATGGTTGCACCTCTGGATGACATTTTAAAGACAGTGGGCGGCATATTTTTTAAAACACGATTCCAATTTTGTGAGCTGACCTATTGGACCCACAAAAAACTATTGTTCACCCTCAACAACAACTGCTTCTGAAAAACAAAACCCGAACAAGGCCAAACCCCCAAACCCTGGGTAGATGGGTAAATGGATGGAGCCCTGACTTTTGTGCCTCTATGTGGCAGTCAGACATTTTTATTGCGAAACGCCGTCTGGAAAAGATGCAAAACAAAATTGCTAAACTGCAAAAAGAAGAAAAGAGTGGAGGGGGGGGGGAGGGAAGAAAAAAACAAAAGGCCCCCTTCCCTTTGCTTATTGAGTTCAAAGGCATAACATGCAGCACCCTGCAGCAAATGGGAAGCTACACTAATTTTAAAGCCATAAAACGCTATAAAGTGCCCTGCGGGGCAGGACTACACTGAAGCTAGTTGCACCTAAATAAGACATGGTTCATTTACTTCGCAGCTTAGCCTAATGTAATCATCAGTGGATTTCTAGCCTAGAGTTGTAACAGGCAAATAGCCGATACTGCGGAGGCGACACTCCCAGCCATTGAGGGGCTTCAGCTAGATTGCTGTTGATTAGAAAATTTTTCAGTTTTGACAAGCACTTAATGAACATAAATCGCTCCTTGATTGGTTTCCATTTGGGGCCACAGGCACACCTAAGAAAAAACAAAAGTCTCCCAAACTCCTCTTCCCTCCTTTCCGAGAAGGACCTCGGCAACAAACATACCATCAGGTTATGAGCTACAGTGGAATATATTCATCAAATGTTTCTGTTAAATTAGCCATCCTTGCTTCTCACATATAAATATAGATAAAGTATCATTTGGCTTCATAATATATATATAGTTAATCTTAAGAAAGCAAGGAAATGCTATTTTCTGAGGAAAACACAGGAATGAAACTGCCTTCTGAAAAACACTGATCACCCTGAAGCATGCTGTCCTGGCAAAAAGAAGGTCATCTTGCATTTGTTCTATTCACACTGGGCATCAAGAATATTAGATTTCAGTCATAAAGAGCACTGGCTATACTAATACTATGATGTCAATCAAAATGTTGTGGGTTGGGTTTTTACTTGTTTGGGGTTTTGGGGGCTTTATTGTCCTTTTGTTTTTTTTTTAAAAAGATCACTCATTTCCATAACTTTTAAAGAAAATCCCTCTGCCTGCATGTCACTTCCCATTCAGACTTGGTAACAAGAACTGCTGTAAAAGACAAATCAGAGTTTTACCATCCTGAGTAATTTATGAAGCATTTACGTCCGCAGCAGTTAGCTCTGCTGGACAGGAAGCTCTAATTTCACATACCCCTGAGACTAACTGGGCTTTTGCCATTTAAATTGCAACCCACTGCCATACCAAAAAAATTTCTCCTGTCTTTTTAGTAGAGCAGATATGACATTGAAGTGCACATTTGCTGCTCCTTACTACATGCTGCAAGTTTGCACAGCTCTGCAGTAGCAGTTCTGTGCTTGCTACAATATCCTGTGCTAATGACGTGATAAATCTTGTCATGCCCTCCAAAATGAACGGACTTCAAACAAAAAATGCTTCATGTCTACCCTGTTTGTACATTTGGCGACCTGTAAGAATCTGTAACAAGTCATGGAAGTGATTATAAGAGGTTACTGTGAATAACCAGTCTCCCTCTCCTTCCCTATTGATGTATTTGGAGTATTTCATAAGGTATCTTGCTGACCATGGGCAACTACGATCTGATTTTTCCACTGAATAGAGCCTGTGAAATGGCTCTTTCAAGGAAGATTATTTCTAGTTTTAAAAGTAAAAAAAGCCAGGGAAGGTAGAAAATAATTTGACTTGACAGCTATCCCAAATGATAGGTCTCATTTAAGGACTGCAAACACATTTTAACTTCAAGTTAACAAGTTTTCCCCAACTATTTTTAAGTTTCTCTCCATCTTCATTACATCTTTAAGATAATAAAAAGTTTTCCATGAAGCTATAAAGTGAATGAGTGATCTGTACAGCTATACCACTTTATAAAAGCCTCTTTTTCTTCCAAAACATCATAGATTTTGTTTGGTATCTTCACTAAGGAAAAAAAAGAAAAGTTAAAGCAGTGTGATTAAGACCTAATTTTTCCATAAAGAGTGGTTATCCTCTAGTTATCACTAGAAGCAATGTAAATTCCCAGAGAAACATGCTGGATCTAGGTAAGGAAAGCTCTGGGAAATTTAAGTCAATACTGTTAGAAAGGAGAATGCTGCTCTGAATACAGCTTTGATAGGAAGGTTTCCAAAAAAGAGTGCCATGTAAGTGGGCAAAAATGCAGCACCAACTCATCACCTGTAATAAACACTTACTATACACACAGTTTGTAACTGTTCCTATAATTTGGGGTTTTTTTCTATCTTAACTAATGTTTTAGGCATGTTAATGGATGTAATAACTATAATAAAAACTAAAATGCTTTATTTTTAGTCTCTGGGACTTGCTTTGATCACTCCTCTTTCAGGAAAGAGAGTTACATCTTATGTGAAAAACAACATATGCACATACTTTTGTCAGTTCAAATATGTATTACCAAAGCCTGATTTCTAGCTGTTCACAGGAAAGGCCAGCTAGAAATGCTTTCAGAGCCAGGTAATACTCAGCTTTACATTCCTTTGATGAAAAAAAACACAGGGAAAAACAACCCAGGCATACACCATGGTATTTTAGAGATATATAAGAGCATGAATATCTATTAAAGCAACACAAACAGCACACTTTGGTGCTATTAAACAGCCTGAGGTAATGCAAGCCTGAAAACAAGGCTGAACTGAAAGGATGTCTGTAGGTGGTTACTAGTAACAACATAGGTAAGCGTTGCTCCCTTGGCCAGAGCAACACCTAGCCCCACTGCGAGGTTGCCCCACAGCTAAGAGGCCGTGCACAAAGATGCCACGCAGCTCAGCTGGCATGCTTTGCTCTTAAAAGTAAGACAGATGCTTTCCATCTTCAAACTGTGCAGGAAAATCCTAAGACATGATAATGGTCAAAAAGAGGAGGCTCAAGAAAGACCTTATTGTTGTCTAAAACTACCTAAAAGGAGGTTGTAGCCAGGTGGGGGTCAGTCTCTTCTCCCAGGCAACCAGCAACAGAACGAGGGGACAGAGTCTCAAGTTGTGCCAGGGGAGGGACAGGCTGGAGATTGGGAGGCAGTTCTTGACAGAGAGAGAGATTGGCATTGGAATGGGCAGCCCAGGGAGGTGGTGGAGTCGCTGTCCCTGGAGATGTTCAAGAAAAGACTGGATGAGGCACTTAGTGCCATGGTCTAGTTGATTGGCTAGGGCTGGGTGATAGGTTGGACTGGATGAGCTTGGAGGTCTCTTCCAACCTGGCTGATTCTATGATTCCGTGAAATGTATTCACTGCAGCTCTAAAAGAAATGCTGCATGTTATGGGACTTGAGAAAAGTGCATGGATCTACCACACTTCCACAGAGGACATTTTCAATAGCCTCCTATTTAGTATCACAGAATCACAGAACTGTTAAGGTTGAAAGAGACTTCTGAGATCAAGTCCAACTGCTCACCACTACTGCTAAGCCACTACCACTAAAACATGTCCCTAAGCACCACCTACACATATCTTTTAAATACCTCCAGGGATTGCAACTCCACACTTCCCAGGGCAGCCTGTTCCAAATGCTTGATAGCCCTTTCTGTGAAGAATTTTTTCCTAATATCCAAATATTCTCACCAATATCTCCAGTATCTCTCACCAAGTTTGCTTTCCCTGGAGGGAACAGCCAAGCAAAGAAATCCCAACTGAAAGCCCACACCCCCCCATACCAACTTTCTAAGAATTTCACAGCACCATGAATTGGGTCTGTTTTGTATCATCTTTGTGTCTGTGTAATATATTATCGAAGCTCTTGCAGAGAGTGTAGTCTAGTGTTGGATATCACAGTATAAGCAAGGTGACTCCTTACCAGGCTGATATTTTGGATTTANTTGAGTTTTTTTTGAATTAAAAAAAAAAAAAAAAAAAAAAGAAAAACCCAACCAAAAAAAACACCCAGCCAAAAAACTACGTTCACTTTATCTGAGGACAGAACAACATTGCTGATGTTCCCCTGGAGCTAGCTCATGCAGGCTACTCAACCAGACATTATTATTTTTAAGGAAGAGTTTTCCAGCTGTGGCTACTGTCAGATGAATTGTGCAGAACAGCTGACTCCACACACTTCTCAAGGAAGTAAAGACAGTTCTCATCCCCAATCACTACTACATGCTACACACCTCAACACAGGCTATCAAATCAGATCAATGACAACGGGAGCAAGATTAAAGAGCAGCATTACTGCAATACAGACCTCAGCAAGCAAACATCATCCTTGCTGTGTAGCAATGTGGGATTTACATGCCATCTGTTTTCTAGATGGGCATCAGACCTTTTTCCTCATGTGCTCCTCCACCATAAGGCACCGCAGCACTGTGCTTTTATTTCAAATCAAATCTAGAGCAGTGTTAAAGGGGAAAAAAGTAGTCTTCTCCAAAAAGGACTGTTTTCGGGTTTTTCTTTTTTTTTTCTTTTCAGAAATAAGGGGCAGTGATGATGATGATACAAAAGCAGAAAATGGACATCCACAGCCCAAGTTTTGTCATCTACTGACCTGTGGCATGATGATAACCCACTGGCAGGCAGACAGCAGTAAAATATCATCATCTATTCATTGGGATAAGGCTTAGATAAAGAAGCAGCATGCAATGTAGCCCAGCAGGTATCCTGGTGAATACATTTTTGGGAGCCCTTGCACATGGCATTCTGCCATTAAAAGCCAAGAGATGCCTAGACAAATTCCCCAGGGGCCCTTTGGGGAGGCTGACACTGAATTTGTCGGCCAGAATTTGAGTCATCCACTCAACGGCTATACTCCAGAAACGCAAGATGAATAGGTAGCTATGGTGAACTTTGAAGCCTGCAGGTCAAAGTTCTCTCTCATTATCCCCACCATTTTCTATTGGTGTAGCTCTGCAGCATCCCATGGGACAGAAAGGTTTAAGGCTCTTGAAAAAAAAACACTGACATGACCAAGTCGGAAAACAGTAGGGTGCTTATGTACATATATTTTCTTTCCCTATTTCTCTCTCCCCCCACTTTCTTGAAAGAAAAATAAGAATTTAGCCATTGTGTCAAACATCAACCTGGTGGCATTAGTAGTTACTCATTTAGCTGGCACAATATAGCAGTCATTTCAACATGCTGTCCTGCCAAACAGGCCTGACCCAGGGGCACCCTCTCCATAAAAAAAAAAAAAAAAAAAAATTTACTAAATTGATTTTTTCACTCCCCACCTCAAAACCTTTCATTTTGTAGCCAATTCCTTCTAGGAGGATGACGACAGTACTGATTTCTGCAACAGAACACATTCTCTATATTAAAAACACATGCCTTCATGTCTGGGCTGCCACTGAACACACCTAACAGAGACAACTGATCCACTTCTGGCCAATTCTCAAGCAATATTTAATGTAGTGATCACTACCAGCCATTAAGTATTACAATATGTTCTTCCAATGCAGGTGTTATGTTCTGACTCAAATCACAGCCTGAAAATAACCAAATTATTTTCTAAATTTACTACTTCTGCCACCACTAGAGGCCAGCTCATCTTTCGCTTCATAGAACTACAGCTGCAAAATTTTGTATAACCAAATTGACCTGCAAACCTGAGATAACCCAAATCTAACTAACAGGTCAGATTACAGCCAGGCCTTTTTATGCATTTAGGACACTGACTTTAGGTGGTTACCAGAAGTTCTGTTCTTCGGTACTATTTAAAAGGGAAGGTTGGTAGGAATAGGGTCCTTATTTTTCAGAACAATGTAAAAGATTATCCCAAACAGCAGTGCAAGCACAGTATTAAAGTAATCTTTTTTTTTTTTTTTTTTTTGGCTTGCTCTGAAAAAAGCAGGCACTTACAAGACAACCGAAAACTAGCAAGACCGAACCAGAAACACATTATCAAAGAGCTGTTTGGGGAAAAGCCACTTCCTTGGCAATACCCAAGAGAAAATTCTGACTTTCCTGTCTTGTCTACACAGTTTTGTGCAAACTGTGCTGGGGCTGCAATTGACTTCAAGTGTCTGGCCCTGCTCATCCTCCTTGTGGTTTGCACAGGGGACAGAAGATGCTACTCTCACACTACTGCCTGATGGATGATGAATGCTCTATAAAGTGTATCAACAACAGTTAATTGACAATAAATAGTCCATTGACAGTGCAGAAACATAGTGCCATGCCTCTTAGAAGGCTAAAGACAGCAGAAATAAGGCACTAGATCAGCAGCATTCATAATACAGAGATTTTGACACAAATGAGCACAACCCTAAATACACTTTGAGAGTGGATTCAGTAAAGGTGTTCTTAAGAAGGCCCTGAACAAGGACATTTTCCCCACAACCTTCTTGTAGGCTAGAAGCATGGTCCCTCACACTACCTATCCACATTCAGCCAGGGGAAAAGCAGTATGTTCTACGCAAGGAGGTCTGTGCAAACACAAACCTGGAGCCACACACCTTTCTCTTATGGTAGAGGGACATGGTGAGGGATAGAAGGAAACAATTACAAGCAAGTAATTACTTCTTCTTTAAATGGATTCTCTCTAATCTCCAATGAATTTACCTCTAATCTCAAAGTAATTACCTCTAATCTCAATGGATTCTCACTCTGGGGAAGACCAAGCAGCTTCAGGGAAACCTTCAGAGAAGAAGTACTCTATTGTCTGCAAGAGGCAATGAAAAACTAACACGTGTGCAGCAGCTGCCAGAAACAATAGAGCACTTCCACAAAGGCAGGAAGGGGCTTGGGTACAGACAACAGCAGCTTGCTGTCTCCTTCCTTGGATGACCCAAAGCTGGCCAACACAATCTAAGGGACACTCATGTGGGAGTTCCATGGAGGCCGTCTCAAAGGTGTCAGCAACACCAACATACAATTTGGGTATTTTGGAGTTACTTTACAGTAAAATTCTCCAAATGTAAAGGCACGAAAAGCCATCAAAAAGGACAGACAGGCTTATACAGTTTCACAAAAAGGAACACTGAAAACTTTGCTCCAATGCACAAGAGCCGAGGCACAAAATTTCCAATGGAAAGAAGAAATGCCTTGAAGCAAGTTGTCAGCTAACTTTTACAGTAATTTGTAAGAGGCAGGGGCATAACATCAGAAAAACACCAGAAAAAGTGCTAATATTTAGACTGGCAACAGCAAGTTGGTGCAAGCTCAGCATCAGTATGGTCACGGTCATGCTCCTCAGATATCACCCATCTAAAGTGGAAGTTTCCTGTCAGTTCCATGTGAGGGTCTATAAGCCCCAGAGCACATCTACAGAAAAGCCTCTGATCAAAACTTTCAATTTCACTCCTTCATGAAAATTTCCCCAAGAGCACAAACTGACACCAACAAGTTTAGAAAAAGCAGGCCCTAAAAACGTTGTAACTGGCCACCTTCATATTTTTTGTATATAGTATTATGATAAGAGACAAGATCAAGTATGATTCTTAAGAACTTGGTGGGGGTCACACCACATTTTTTGTGTTTTAGTGTTGTTTGTAGTAGAAAGAAAGTACAGAAGCTGGGAATCCCCTGAGAGTTTCCAAAATCTGGAGTCTCTGCACTGGCTCTCTCTTTTGAACTGGTCTGGCATGGAACAAGTTCTGACAAATGTCACCTTTTCTCCTGGTGGCATGGCTGGGGCAGATGGGGTGGGCTGGTTCTGAGGTGGATCACCATGCTCCTTCGACCCACCCATAAACGTACTCAGGGACTGGGCTACACTCACTGAGAGGGAAGGAGAGACAATAACAGACAGTGTAACACAGCAAAGGTTTTAAAGGCTATGCCATTTTCAGAAGACTGTTCAGAATTACTTCTGAATAAACCATAACCTCCACATACTGATAAATACCAGAGACTCATCTCACTCTTTACTACATCTAGGACACTTTTGGTTATTAAATGCTTCTGTTTTTCTATCCTGAGATTGAGAACAACTCCATAAAAATGAAGGTTTAAACTGTTTCAGCTGCATCCTAGTAACCCCAGTTTGAAAGGATTCAAATGATCTTGACTGTACTCACACTTGCACCAGGTAATTTTATTTCAGATTAAGCCTTTTTGAAAGGAAGGAGAATGAAGAGACAGACATTCCTCCAGTACAGAAGGGTCAAAGCAGCCACATCAGGATGAACTTGCTAAGGCTGTTTTATCGGAGCCTGACAGTGCTGAACTCTCCGAAAGCACGGTGTACTCACATGTAAACTGGGATGGTAGGTCAGCACGCCATTGTCGCACAACGTCACGTACTTCTTCTTCCACTCTTTATTCAAGGACTTGCCGCTTCGCTTTAGCAGCATACCCTGTTAGAGGGGAAAAAGAAAAAAAAGATGTTTTTTTGCCAATGCATACCTAGTTAAGAAACAGAACGAGATAAATAGAATTGCTAAGATTCTTAGATATGCTTTCCCCAGCAAGCTACTTGTTATTCCCCTGTTTCTCCCACGACGCATTCTTTTTCCTACTAGCAGCTTCAGTGTTTGCAATTTAGGAGGAAAAGCTCTAAATGCCACTTTTATGAAGCGAGTCATGTAAACAGAAAAGACTGACTTTGTCCAACAGGTGAAGGAAACCCTCTTGCACTGAATCCCATGCCTCAGGAAAGCACATTTTCATGTGACATGGAGTAAGGTTACTCCTATGCATTCTTAGTTGACAAAGACTTTGCTGAGTGTGTTTCCTAGCTCTCTAAAATAAAGAATAATCCTCAGATGGAGTAGCTTGTGCTCTCTTCAGTGTGTTCCTGAGGCTTCTTTGATGTCCAGGCTCAGCCCCTCCACAAGCAGGAAAGAGCAAACAATTTTGCTCTCGTTCCCTTTGCAATAAGGTGAGATCACAATGGAAATCCTTCCAGCTATTCATTCCAGCAAGAGAGACATCAATTCCAGGCAAGAGCAGCAAAATGGAAATAGGGCAAATACAATTTTTTTTCCAATGAATTCTGTATAAATTAATGAAAGTGTGATGAGAACAGGTGGGCAAGGTGACTTACCTCTTCACAAACTGTATTCAACATAAACATCAGTGGTGAATGTTAACAATCTATCAGTTGAAACAAAGTCACCATCACATTCAAATGCAGAAGCACTACTACTGTAGAGTAACATGTTCTCAGTTTAAAATTAGAAAGTCACTTAGAAAAGTGAAACATAACATGGTGTAGCACACTGGAGGTGGTAAAGACATGCTTCAGCAACACACTTTCTTAGGAAATTTTAATTTCCAAAACCAACTCAGAAGGCAGTTCCTAATGAGTTCATAGAGCACTTCGCTTACTTAGAGTCTTACTGAAATATCCCAATGGACCTACGACAGGGTAGTTCCACAGATCAAGTTCTAGTAACAGTGGACATACAGCTTTATTTCATTAAATCATAACCTGGAAACCATACCAATGCAAACTTCAGTTCTTTAATCCTCATTCTCATTTTCCATGGAACTTAAAAAAAAGAGGGAAAAAGAACACAGAAACATGCACTATCAAACATGGCACTTCCAACTCCCATGGAGCTCTTTTTGTGGAAGCAGGTTAAAACCTTGAAAGCAAGTTATGCTATCTGTTTTCCCATTAAACCTAGAGTTTTATAAAATGATCTCTCTGCACACCCAGCCCCAAAGCCACAAGGGGACAAGGGGCAGTTCTGTGCAAGCAGAAATCCCCCAGAGCTCGACAAATTCCAGATGTCAAAATGTTCAGCTGAAGTCCTTTGCCACAATCTGTATGAACTAACAACTCTCCTGCAACCACAGAAATGATCCCAGCGGAAAAGTCAAGTTCACAATTGCCTGCTCCTGGACACACACTTTGAATAAAACTTCAGAGCACAACCCATCACAATTCAAAGCGCTCTGTGGATGGGACTGCAAAGAAAAGCTTGTATTGGATGACTAAATTACACAGCGCTACAAACCTCGAACTTTCTGACCGTCTGGGGGTCAGATTCCTTTTCTTTTTTTTTTGGTGTCGTTCCTTGCTACAACTCTAACTTTTATAAGAGAGATTGGGGTTTCTGAAATGCTTTCTTACAAAAGCTTCTGTGAGTGCGAGTCGCACATCCCAATTACCGTCTTCCAGTGGTTAGAGACGTTGTTTTCTTCTATTAAAAAATGAAAGCTTATTTCTGCCTTTGACTTGTATGTTTGTCTATAGTAGGTGATCTATCACTTCACCTTTTCAATCTTTCATACCTCACCTGCAGCACGTTTGCTCGCATTTAGGGGGACCCAATTCCACTTATTGCTGTGGGGATCAAAAATTACTGTTTCCTTGCACTGGTTTGTTCTTCAGACCTTTTAATGGGGAAAAAGGTGTAAGGGATCACAATGGTGATGTTTTTCCCTCTCCCTCCCAGCCTCCCCTTGCCTTTCTTTATGAAGTTTTGAAGAAGTGAAATATATATACACTTTACTTTCTTAACTGTCCCTTTGCTATATAGAAAATGTGGCACTTCTTGGGAAATTCTCAATTCACACCAGTCAAACTCGGTGATTAATAAAATCCTATCACTTCCCTGATTATTACTACACAGAAGTACTGCTGCTATCTAGGTGTGAATTGACATACTAATTTTGAACCAAAATAAGGTTCCACCTTGCTTTTAAATTGCAATTCTGTGCTACCATGTTAAACAAATCAACACCTCAGTATTAAATATGGACAACATACCTATTTCTGCCTAACGAATGAATCAGACTTCCCAATCCATTTTCTTTAGGCACCACCTCAGCAAAAAGAATAGAATTTTGTATTATGTCAGAATTAAAATTATCTCCCAGTACCTGCAGAGGACACTGCTCTGAACACAAGGAGCTAACCTGAAATGTTAGGAAGCAGAGAAGACCAAATAACCAACACTTTTTCCGCCCAAAGCTAGACATTACCACTTCATCTGTGGTAATTATATAGAACGGTCTGGAGAAATGCTCTTAATACTGGAGTTTAGATCAGTTATAAATGCACTTTAACATTAACTAAACTTAAAAAAAAAAAAATGGTCCAGATATGACAAGAAACATTACTTTAAAAGAAAGAAAAAGCCCTTCACTTCAGTCACATTATGTCTACATTTAAGTCATGTCAGACACTCTGCCTGGGAAATGAGATACACAGGTTCCCGCTGACCTTTAGTACCTCCGAGGCAATTTTGAGGTAGCTTGGACATGTCTCCAGTCACAGCCAAATAGGCCCCCACGTACACACAGCACACTGGAAAAATCATGTTTAACCTCCCAAGCTATGCAGTAAGGCGCTAAGCAGATCATCTTCCATTTCAAAACATTTTTTTTTAATTTTTTTTTTTGGTTCAGTCAAAATAATTGTGGTTTCAAGTCGGTATTAATTGGATAACATTATTTCTCCTAATTTGGAGGTAATTTTTCGTCTGCTCCAGTCTTCCATCTGCAACTGCAGCCCTGCAGGTTGGTGTAGCTGACCCAAAGCCAGACTCAACACTAAGGATTTAACACCTTCAATTTCCTCACAAACCAAGAAGAATGTCACACTTCGAATGTAATTTTTTACCACTTTCTCTCCAAAACTGCAATTCTGCGTCTAACGAAGGAACACTTCCCCTAACAGACTCTGCTAGTTTGTACTTTAAACTATCCACAGGAAAGAGACTTCGGCTGGAGTGCACAAACTTCGCTTCTTGGGCTTTGCTCCAGGAGCTGCGTCACTGTACAAAGCAAGCAGAGGAACTGTCTGTACATATTGCCAGCTCTTTCTTAGTAATGTGTATGCTACGTCTATAGTCCCAGGAGGTCATTGCAAGCCAAAAGCAATGTTAAGTGTACAAGCTTTAAATAACTTACAAAGTTAATGTAATGAATGTAAGTGTTATCTGAAATCCATCACTCAGTGGCTTGCTGTAGCCTCAAGCTGTGATAAAACACCACTCATAAATTTATATTAAAACTCTGTTCAATAGCAATTATTTACCAACAAAGATTTATTGATTGCATTTGCTGTTAGAGACTGGGGCTCTAACTGAGTCAATCAGCTTACGTTGTTGAGCTTCAGGGCACCAGGAGAAGTTACAGACTGCCATCGGGCCCTGCATCCCAATCATTACTGTGAGAGCAGGAGCAGCTAATGAAAAGCCGCCAGTGGAGGATTGATTGGACTTAAGGTGAAAAAACAACAACCACCCAACACCGGTCAAGGGACCACTCCACATAATATACACAGTTCATCTGAATACGCAGTAATTGGCTAAATCTTGCTGCTCCAGATGCCTTCCTGTGAGCTACAAATCTGGCTGGCTTAAACAACAAATAGAAGACAAATGGTGAGACAATTATTAATTTGTTTTACAGAAATACTTCAGGTTTCAAGCAGCAAATTTTTAAAATGCTCATAAGTGGCCCCTTGAAGTTACACTGAATATGCTGGTAAGCAAGTAGCCGTAATTTTTCAGACATGCTGGACAGATGATAGTAAAACAAATCATAGAATCATAGAATGGTAAGGTTGGAAGGAGACCTCAAGGATCATCTAGTTCCAACCCCCTGCCATAGGCAGGGACACCTCCCACTAACACAGGTTACTCAAGACCTTGTCCAACCTGGCCTTGAACACCTCCAGGGAGGGAGTAGCCACAACCTCCCTGGGCAACCTGTGCCAGTGCCTCACCATCCTCACTGGAAAGAGCTTCCTCCTAACATCCAGTCTAAATCTCCCCTCTGCCAGTTTAAACCCATTGCCCCTAGTCCTGTCATTGCAAGACCTTGTAAATAGTCCCTTCCCAGCCTTCCTGTAGGCCCTCTTCAGATACTGGAAGGCTACTATAAAATGCCATCAAAATGCACAGACCCATCATCAAGAGATGTCTACAGCTACTGTCTGGCCTGCGGAATTATCACTGTACATGGAGCAACACACTTGGCATGCCCTGTTGTGCACCACTTACATGTTCCTGCTTTCCCACATACTTGGGATTGTCCAGAGGCCACAAAATATAAAGGGTTTCACAAAATGGATATAATACCTGTGATCACAGCTTACAGGACAGCATTTTTTTTTCTGCATTTGCCACAGCACTTGAATTTTTTTTTTTTTTTTGTGGTGGTGTTTGTTTGTTTTTAGTAGAATTTGGTACACTTGACTCTTCCTGGCATGCCAAGTAAAAATGGTAGAGCCCTTGAAGTCAGTAGAGTCAAGACAGGACCTTCTAGAAAAAAGAAATACGATACTTTGGTTTCTATTTTCTTTCAGAACCTTAGGCCACTGACATGGATAAGATACTGGCATCATGCAAAATTATTTCTTCCCTTTCCTAATTTTTAGCCAACCCCATACTGTTACCCTGATGTTGTTTTGACAGAATGAAATATGCAATCTTGCACTTAATCATTAACAGCATAAATCCTTAATTTTCCACTCAGGTCTTTAGTTCTCCTAACTATGATTAGCAGCTAGCAGTGCCATGAATTATCTATAGCTCTATCACTTGCATCCTACTTCATAAAAGGAACAAACCCCACGCTTGTCAGAAACATCCTCCCTCAAATAACTGCATCGGCAGGATCACAAACCGTTACACATGAGTTCTGGTCAGTAAAACATCTGCTTCCTTTAATCTACTAATACAGAATCACAGAATCATTTCACTGGGAAGGGACCTCTAAGACCATAGACTCCAGCTGTTAACCCAGCACTGCCAGTATCACCACTAAACCATGCCCCTCAGCACCTCATCCACATGTCTTCTAAATCCCTTCAGGGATGGTGACTCCATTTCCTTGGGAGCCTGCACCAGAGCTTGACAATCCTTTTGATGAAGAAATTTTTCTTGATGCCAAACCTAAATCTCTAAACACAATGAACAAATGCTGGTTAAGTCCTCCAGGTTTGCATTACTAGCCAACTCTAAGTAGTCTGGCCAGCATTGTTGTGACTAGTCCAGATCATTCTAATAATAATTTTAAAAAAAGATTAGTTCTTGATAACTTTTGCTTTCAGTATATGTAACAGCTTTCTAGTCTTAAAGTCCATTTTTTCCAGCATATGGTAGACAGCAGCTCAAGCTGCTTCACCTACAAGCAATATTTGCATGCTACAGGAAATCTATGGTAGCTGCTCCTCTCTCTTCAACAATTAATTTGAGCAGATATCAGAGTATGCAATTAATGCTCTGGGGAATAAACTGCTGAAGATGCCCAGCATATTTGGAATTCTCCCACACCAATGTAACTTGTTTACCTGATTTCCTAAAGTTCAGTCATTTTCCCCAGGAATTTAAGAGAATGTTGCCTGGTCTGTTGGTCATTCAGCTCTGAATCTGGTTAAGTTTTTTGTTAGAACTCTGTAGTAAACATATCTTACAGTAACGGGGCACATTTGAGGACCAAATGAACCACAAAACAAGGGCTAGAAGGAAGTAGAGCGCCTTCAAAGAAAACTGAAAACAGGAGACCTCAAATGTTCTCAGACTTTGGTATCTAACAATAATACTAAAAAAACCCAAACCAAAACCTAAAAGGTCTTGTGTATTCTTACTGCAGCCCAGCATACAGGAAAACCATCACATCTTCCTTAAAAATGAGCACTACGGCAGTAGCAGAGTTTTGCTACAGATTCAAAGAGGCTTCTCTATTGAAGAAAGTATTCAAGGTTATGTTATACACCAGCTTCAGGAGAAAATGAAGCCAGACCACTGTACCCAAGTTCTCTTCTAACATTCCCTAACTACAAGGCAGTATCTCAGTGCAGTGGGTAGTTACAGCATGAATGGTTACCTAATACTGAGGCTGACCAGCCACTGCTTTCATATGAAGCAAAGCAAAATAGAACATCTCTGACCTGACTTGGAGCAAGAAATAGCAGCTTTGCTAAAACTTGGAAAGGCAGTCAACCTGCAAGCCATTCTTTTCCAAGCTCTCCACACACAGACTACTAGCAAAACACCCAGTTACTAAAAAGAAAGTTAAAAAATCCCAATGGTGATGAAACAAGTCTTTCAGATCATTGTAGCACCGGCAATGAAGATTGGTACCTCCAAATTCACCTCCCTGAATTCCTGCAAAGAACCTCAGCACCAAAAATAAGGTAAATAGGAAGAACAAACTTAATGCCCATTTACTGTGTTTGTTTTTAATGACTGCTCCAGATTTTGAGTTTACCTGACAACTGTGGGTAACACACATGTTCCTCTAGTATGCAGCAAATAAATTTTTTGACAACCTCCCAGCTTGCAGATGCAGATTAAGTTAGGCTATGTGCTTCCACCATGGCACTGACAAGGATTCCTCAAGGATGTTGCTGAGCATAGGAGTTCACAAACCTTACTCAAAAGCATGATGTGGTTGAGAAAAGACAACTGCATCACAGGTTGGGGACTAGAAAACAGGAAGCTGTCATCTGGCACATCAAACTCACCCACTTAACAAGCAACTTTGAGAGGCAAAAAGATGGCTATCCAAGAATACTCAAAGGAGAATCTGTATGGAAAGCTAAAAAGAGCCCTGATGCATGCAGCATGCAAATAAAACAATAAACACATTGCTCTCGTAGAGCACCCAGGTCCAACCCTGTACCCACATGCAAAACAGTGAGGATAGTGCTGCAGACCAACTAGGCATACCAAAAGATGAGTGTGCAGCACACTTAGCTGAAGGATAGACATGATAAAGTAGGAGATGACTTGAGTTCTCCTTCACCTGACAACTTAGTGAAAGCAGCACTCTTGTTAGCCCTAGTTTATGATTATTTCTAAAAGTAGACTTTATAAAATAACAGCACACTGCATACTCCACAGTTACCTGGGTGTCCTTTCTGCAGAGTTAAATATTCAAGTGCATTACAAAATGCAGTTACATATATAAAGGAATGGCACATCTCTTGCTCTAAAGGCAGTTTACCACTCTGAATGAGGCACAGAACCTAGCAAGTCACAGTATTTTTCTGCCTTGCAGTAGTTTATGCTTCTATTGCCTTCCAAGGTTTGTTCCACTTACCCTGGGCTGTTAAAAAAAAAAAAAAGAGAGAGAGGGAGAGAGAGAGAAAGAATCACAGCCTTTAATGATCTCAAGTAGTTGGTTTATTAACCCCATGGCATTGGCAGTTGTGGTTTCCCTGACACCATCGTCAGTGCTAATGTGAAATGCACTGCAATGCAAATCATTATCTTCGTGTTGGAGAAACCAGACGGCTGATGCCAAGGGGTCTAAGTCAGCAGCAGAGCAGTCGGCAGCAATCGTCTCCATTTGAACTTTTACCTCTTGCTGCAGCTCCAGCATCATGCACTGTGCTCCAACTACACTGGCCACAAATGCTGGTTGGCATGGATGCTACCTTCCTGACAAAACGCTGCTACTTACACGAAAATTAAGAGAAAAAAAAACAGTGTTAGAAAACTGATCTGGTGCGAGCAAACGCAACTGTGTGGCACAGTTAATTTGGAAAAGACTAAAAGCAAAAACATTTGTGGTGGTAGAAACAGCTGCAGGGGTCAGGCATGAAAAAGAAATAACATAACATTTATTTCCCTTAAGAAACAAAGTGAGAGTTGTTCGGATGATATAAAAAAGGATCCATCGTGCAGACGTTACTACTTCCAGGTAGGTGATACAGCTCTTGTTGCAGTAGTGCTCTGTTCCCTGAACCCTGAAATTCTCTTTATCGTATTTTATATAAAGTAGGGATTTTGGATGGGGTAGTTCATGGGAGAAAAGCCATGAAAAGCTTAAAACCCAATTTTAACTCTCTATCCTGACACTACAGTGTTTCCATAGAAACATCAGGAAGACCACTTAAGAGCAGCTTTTTTTTTTCTTGTAGCCATGTTTGGCACCATACCCCTCCCCCGGACAACCTATTATTTCACAAATGGATGCTTTTTGCAGCTTGTTCTGTGCAGGCTCCGATGAAGGGGGGAAAAGAAAAAGAATACTGGATCTTTAACCAGTTCCCTTGTGGCCCCCTCCCTTTTTTGTTGGTAATATTTCTGTCATTCTGCCAGGGTATACGGTACAAAGGGTTACACTTTAATTGAGCTGTCAGCATCTCCAACAATCCTATAAAACTCCGATTATGCACGGCAGGGTTAGTGACACACTTGTTATTGTGGATGCCCTATTTGCTAAACCCGAGCCCCCCCCTCACAGGTCACATAACCCACGCGACCTTCCTGTCATTAGCCGCGTCTATTCCTACCTCACTGCTGTGAAAATCACACAAGCGAAGGCTTCAAAGCCCTTGCCAGGACTGAATTCGACCAGGAGCTAATCACCCACAAATCCAGCTCAAATGGCAATAATTGGCTAAACTGCTCACCTCTCCAGAGCTCAGCAGTAATTTGGGATAATAAAGAAAAGAATTATTCAGCTAACTGCCCTGAAATGTATGCTTTGTGACCGACACACTTCACATTTTAATAATGATGGACACAAAATCCAATTTAATACAGCATCTACTGAACAACGAAACCAAGAACACTGGCAGGGGAAGAAAAAAAAAAGTGTGTGCTTTTTTTTTAAAAAAAAAAAAAACTGTTATATATTATTGTGCAGAAAGGATTCACACTTCGTGTTGTCAAATTTTGGGACCAAAAAGGTCTTCGTGAACAACACTCAAACTCTGCACTATAATGGGACTTTTCGGAATTTTTTTCTTTATTATTTTTTAATCAAAAGGACTGTCATGAGCCAAAAAAAAAGAAAAAAAAAATTGCTGTACAGTTATACCTCTGGTCCTCAGTCCTTTGTAGGGGTATGTTAAGAACCCCCTCCCCCCCTTTTTCTCCTACGTTAGAAAGGTACCTTCTTCATTATTCTGGTTAATAGCGTTTCCTGATTGCCTCATTTGTTTTTTCACTTTTCCTCCTTGTCCTCTGGTCACAGAATTGTTGGCATCAACGACCACACCATATATACTTGCTAGACAGGTAGCAACACTCCCCAAACTGCCTCATAATGTGACCAGCCTCCCAGAATGCACTGAACTTGTTCAGCACTGCAAAGATGCTCTACCACTCTTCCTTCCACCCACTCCATTCTTCTTTTTCACATTTCTCCTAACACCAAGAGAAAATAATAGTAGGAAATAATTCTATATATACACACACACAGAAACAATAATTGCACACTCTGAGCTGTCCTACTGCCCAAAGTATCTGAAGTGTCCAATTCTCACAGAGGAACAGTAACGAAAATGACAATTCTCCAGAGATGCAGTCGCCGTATGTTGGGCAGCTATTATTGTTTCATCAGTACAGGAGAAACATAATGAGACAACATTGCTTCACCCTCTTTAACCTATTCATATTACTTGCTAAGGGTGCACATGGAATTAGTATCTTCCAGATGCACTGCTGCTTCAGAGTTACTGAAATGTCACCAAGTGTACCTATAACTCTCAAACTCAGCGAATGAAACATCTCTCCACACCAGGCATGTCCCTTGCTGGCCTAGAAAGGAGTGGCACATATAGCTGGATTCTGAAGGAAGATGTGCCAACGTCCCTGCACGCCAGCTGCCAAAGATACGAAACTGAGAGGCAGCAATTGTGCTTACCTCAGAGAGAGATCACAAGTGCTGTTTCAATAAATTAATTTAGAAATCCTTTATACCTCACCTAAAGCATTCACATACTTTCAGTTTCATAAGTTAGCAGAAGGTGAGTCAGAAAGAGCAGTCACTTGAGCAGATATATTAGCAGGCTAAAAGAGATAACCCACTAAAATGGTTGAGTCAAACATGATGCAACTGGGTTAAAGTCAGAAGCCATTTCCTAAAGATCCCCAAATCATGTTTCATGCTCTTACAAGAGCTGCAAAAAAGGAAAGAAAGCTCATTTAGTCATAACTGTATTTCTTGTACTACCTGATCATTACAACAAGAATCACTTTGAAAAGGCTGGTTTAATACAGTTGCAACATCAGTATACACTTTGTTTCCCTTAGAATACTCTCTGGTAAAGATTTTTTTTGGAAAACAGGAAAAAATGGAGATATAACCCTACTCAACGTCAAGTTGGCATCAGAGCTGGTTACATGGACACCACATGGTGTTCCCAGAGGACGCAAGGAAGAGCAGAGCCACCACCTTGTGACATTTGAGATGTAATACATACTCTGACAACCATAGCCTGTTCTGCTCATGAGCAGCTGCCCAATCAAGCCTACATTCAGATGAAGACATTGAAGCACTTGTGTTCTCAGTTTCTTCTTAAACATGAGAAAAACATTTCAATAAATACAGCGTGTGCTCAGACACAAACAGGCAAATGTATAGAGACACAGCTATGACCACATCCCTTTGCCACTTGCTGGACAGATGAGTTGACCTGGAGCTAAACAAACCATTTCTACAAGAATATGATCTATCTACTAGTGGCAGCAGAGCTTTGTCCTTTTAAACAATCCTTTTCAGAGTGTACACCACTGTCTTTTTTTTTCCTTGAAAACAAATGATTTCTGAGTCGGCTGAGGAGTCAATCTGCATTTCATGATCTGAAAACAAAATTAGTCTGGCTTCAGCTTGAAATACAGAAAATGAGTATCTAATTCACCCCCAAAAAAATGGTCAAGGACTGGTCAGCACATGTCAAGGACCATGACTCGAGTCACACTCTTAGGTGTTTTGAGAGAAGAAATGTTTTTTACTAGATGTAAAATTTCCATTGGGAATCCACACACACACCACCTCAGATCACTTCTACTGCTGATCAGAAGAGGGAAAACAATGGTCTGTGGGGTTTTGCCTTTCAAAGACCATCTCAGCGTCTACTGGACTAGAAAGTAACTTCTTCAGTTTGCAAGAGCCCCAGCAGCAAGCCACAGCACGAGCAGGGATAGTGAAGGAGAAAGGCACTTCTCTACAGCACAAACTTGTAACCAACACTTCTGAGGCCTCTACACTTACTTAATCTGTACTGTGTATTTCAAGACTCTTCTGCATCAAAGTATCTCCACACATACAATACCTCCCTGAACTCCAACGAAAACCTATCCAAGGCCACTTCCAGGGATTTAAAGGGATAATCTAACTTTCAAATACAGGTTTATTACATTGTGTTCTTAAATTGTTACTGCAAAAAGGTAAAGCTACTGCTGTCATTAACAGAAGTAGTATATTTTTACTGTGATAGATGGTATAGAAATTACAGTAAAAGAGACATTGCCAGTGTCAGTCATTTGAAAAAACTTTTCTGAGAAATTATAAATCACTGGTTTTGACATGGATATCACTATGATTTCTGAAGTACTAACCTGAGATAACCAAAAATTTATTTGATATGCCTCAAACCAGTACTTCTGAGGAAAAAGGCTAGTTCTGTCTGGGCCCGTTTTGTCCTATATAAGGCATACACTCCTCCTCTCCCTCACTTACCAAGCTTAGCATTAATCAGTGCAATTTCAAAATAAAGGATTCTGCATATTGTGTCAGCAAGTTAAAAATTGTAATATTGTTCTAATGTTAAAATCACTCCAGACACAATACTTCCTATGTAGTATATTTCATGGCTCATTTACTTCAACAGATATTAAGCTTCAGTCAACAATTAACTACTGCCACCTTCTTTTATTTATTTTTTTTAAACCAAGAAGCTATAGCAGACGAGCTAAGGCACAACTTGGATTTATTAGATGGGTGTTAATTCAATGTCAGCAGTTTATTTTCTTTCCATAAAGTATCCATTCTTGAGAATGATAGGGTCACTTAATCTACATTTCAGCTGAATTGAAATTCAGATTTGAGCCACGCAGCACATATTTTAGCCAAAAAATTGCTGCAAGTGCATCAGCTTAAAAGACCATTTAAAACTGTTAATTGTTTTTCACTTACCATACAAGATCATTCTCAAACATAACCATTTAACTGAACATTTAAATGGTGTTTAGTATACAACACCACTTGCTCTGTTCATACTGCTAGGAAAATGGTACATCAGAAGATACAAGCAATAGGAGCCATTTGTTGGTTTTCTGCAACTAAGCCATCAGTGCTCCCTTCCACTTGAGTCTGAGTTTACCTAAGTTTTGGGGTGCCACTGCTTCAAAACCTGGAAACAAGATAAACTGTCTCACTTCCTACTTTTTGAATCAAAGCATGATTTTATTGTCACAAAAGCAAAAATGAAGTGTTGGTGGAAGATGCCATCCTACCTTTCTGCCCATTCAGAAGCATGTTACAGTGCACTTGGGATGCAAACCAAACTACTTGCACAGATGCAAACCCAAGTCGTATTTTACGAGGTCCAGAGAAGGGCCACAAAAATGATCAGGGGGTTGGCACACCTCTGCTACAGAGACAGGCTGAGGGAGCTGGGGTTGTTCAGCCTGGGGAAGAGAAGGCTGCAGGGAGACCTCATAACCTTCCAGTACCTGAAGGATGGAGAGATACTGTTTATAAAGGTCTGTAGTAATAGGATGAGGGGCAACAGTTCTAAACTAAGGAAGAGTAGATTTAGATTGGATGTTAAGTTCTTTACCATGAGGGTAGTAGAACATTGGAACAGGTTGCCCAGGGAGGTAATTGAGGCCCCACCTCTGGAGATATTCAAGGTGAGGCTTGGCAAGGCTCTGGGCAACCTGATCTAGTAGAAGATGTCTCTGCTTACTGCAGAGGGAGTTGGACTAGATGACCTTTAGAGGTCCCTTCCAACCCAAACCATTCTACGATTCTATGATTTCACATTTCACATCCATTAGAAGAATCAGGAAGCAGATGATACGTTTTTTGATAACTTGACTCACACACAATGGTATCAAAAAAGGCATATTACTCAACACTATGGTGTGGCCCACAAGCCCAGGAGTATGATTAACACCAGATGTTGTAACAAAGGTGGCAGTGACTAAATTCTCTCAGAAATGCCTATCCCTGAAAATAACTGGTACATAAGGTGGTTGGTATATAAAGTGGAAGTGTGATGCTCCAGAATGAGGATTCCATTAGTAAAAGCCCATAGCTAGGCCACAGTCTGCTTTAGGCATTGCTGCCAGCACATCTTTTCAGGCAGTTCTGATAGCATCAGATCTTTCCATATGAAGCCACAGAGTCAACTTTTGTTGTGCAATCTGTAATACAAATTATGGATTGCTTTGACATTCCTCAGGTAATTTAATGTACTGGTCACTCGGCATCTTAATGTTTAAGCATACTCTGTAGTGACTGCAGGTACCCAGAGCTATACATTTCTATGAATGAAGACTTACATCTGAAGGAGACAACCCAGGACTTCTTAAAGAAGAAAACCAAAGATGTTTCCAGAAACAAAGATGTTTGCTCCTCCTAAAATTCAATGAAGATACACACACCATACCTTCCCTACAGTAAGAGTTGTCTTTCACACATATTGATCATTCCATTTTAAGCATATATGCAACATCATTAATATTTTAGTTGAACAGGCAAGAGAGGAATACCTTACAAGTGAGCTGTTCTCCTCCAGAGGCTATTACTCTTTTATGAGACAGTATCTGAGAACCAGGTAGCTAGCTTGCAGGCAACACTGAATAACACTGTGTTCCCAAAAGGTAATTTATAAACATCATTTATGGATTTCTCTGTGCAGTTACACGGTTGCAGACCAGGCACATTATAACATGTTGGAGAATCTCCCTCAAAAAAAATACAATCCATTATTTAGTTAAGTCATCAGCCGTAGACAAGTCAAAAGACTAATTTTTAACCACCTTTTTCAAGTTTCTTTACATAAATGTGTTTGTAAAGATTAAATATATATATAAAAAAAATAAAAATGCAAGGTACCCAGAGTGCAGCTAATGGGATTTGACGCTGGCTTTAATTTTAATGAAGAAAGTTGCCAGTAGCAACAAAACTGTCAGCAGCAGCCAAGCACCATTAATAAAGACCCAGACAACATTAGTGGCACGGCAACAGTACAAAAGGTTCCCCCCCGGTTCATGCTGTGCTAAATTGGCTGCCCAATTTTTCTTAAGTGTCCATACTATTTAGAAGACAATTTATTAATTTTTGTCATCCATTGTCAGTTGACAGGCCATCATTTTGCATCCCGAATTTCAGATGAAAACTAATTGAAAAGACTGGCAGTATTTATGAGGGGTATTATTTGTCAATTATGGCTGATGATGGTACTTGGTATTACCAACTTGAATACTCCGTGCTCGGGTGTGTCAGTTGGACTTCTTGTCACTTCTGTGTTAGCTCTACAAAAGTGACAAAAAGCAACAATCAAATCAATTTAGGAAACTCGTTAAGGAAGAGGGGCCCATCATTCCCTGCTCTGAAACTATCCGGGCAGGAAGAAAAGCACAGATATCACCCAGGAAATCACAGCTTTCTCTCACTGATATCTTCCAGGAAAAAGCGCCCACTCTTAGCTTCAGATAAACAACAGAAGATATCTGTAAGTATGGCATGATTTAGATTATCACTTTTTTTTCCAGGCCAACTAAAATGGTTTTGCTGTTTTATTACTGCCTTTAAACTGCTCCTTTACCAAGTTTGAAAGCCTTAAAGGCCTTAAAATTGTAACTGCAAAGTGGCAAATCTTGAGTCTGGTCATTCCAGCTTACCTCTTACTTCAAGTTCGTTATTTAAAACATAAAAAGAAAATAAAAAGCTTTCATCACTCTCTACAGCATCTCTCAAGAGAACACCCTGTAAAACACGGCCATAAATAGAGCATTTAAAAGGTGAAACAAAACAGTATGTACCTTATGCTGTACCCTAGAGATTTAAAAACAAACAACTAATACCCCAGAAGAGCAGAAATCTGACTGCTACAGGTGAAATATCACATCCTGCTAGAGCACTGAACTGCCTATATCATCATGGTGTTAGCTGCTACTGGTTTAAGTTTTGGCTTGTAATCTTAAAATTATCTTTATCTGCGTTTGTGACTCTTGCTCAATCTTTCAGAAGTATTCTCCCATCTTCCAAACTGAGGGACATCTAAAACAATGGTGATACTGTTATCACCAGTTAGCTTCAAAACAAAACAAAACAACACAACACACCAAAATCAATTCTGGGAAATCCCAGCTTTGAAGACAGCAAAGAAAATGAGGTTACACCATCCATCTCTAGGCCTTGTTTTCTGTGTTGTCAATTAAGTTTTTCTGACTCACCAGAGTATTCTGGACTCAATCTATGGAGGCCCCTTTCAACCCCTAACATCTTGTGATTCACTTAAGTCTATCAGCCCAAGACTCCTGGGACACAATGACACATGAGAAACACATGCAGATGTCAGGAAGGTGGATGCATACGGGGCCAGACTGCATCTAACTGGAGGTTCACCAGTACACTTGCTGCAACACTGAAGTGTCAGAGCATCAGGACAAGACAACTTTGAGTACCAGGATCATGAAAAATTTAACTGCATTGCCCAGGTCTCCTGCAAAATAATGAAGTTACACTGCTGTCCATAGAACCAAGAATTTTTATTAATTTGACCAAAAGCTGTGGCTGAGGTTCCTCTCAACTGTAGTCCATCACTTCAAATATCCCCCTCTGTGATATACGCTTGTAGATGTTACTGCTTTCTAAGTTTTGAAAGGCTACAAAAATTTCATTTCTGTCTGCTCTCCATATTTCTCCACTTAGTATATTCCAGAACTGGTTTAAAACATTCCTTAACATGTCCCATAATCCACTTGTTCCCAAAGACCTGGACATTTAAAGATAACAGCTAAAAACCTTATTCAATTATTCCTTTAGGAGAAAAGCCTGGCGTTTTCCTTTACCAACAGCAACTAAAAAGCCTGAAACTGAGTTGATCTACAACACACAGGGTTCTCTCTAGTATCAATAGTAAAATAGGTATTAGAGAAGAAAACACATTTTTTTCAAAAGAAAAACAAACAACATTAAATNAAAAAAAAAAATCTGGAAACTAAACAAGAAAAATATTCTTCTATCATAAAACCAACCATGGAAATATTAACTCAGTTCAGACTGAATCCAGCCCGTGAAAGTACACCTGTTTTCCAGAAGACAGTTTTGCTAATTTTTTTTTTCAAGGATAGTGTTTCCCAATGTCTTACATTTCAGACTCAAATTTAAAGCTCAAGCTTTTTCTCTCCACCACTTCCTAGAATTAAAAATAATATGCACTTAGTTACCCTTCTGCGTGAGATAAAATGAATATCAACCTTGCATTACGTTAAGTACAAATTCTCAATCTGGAAAAAATCTGGCACGGTTCTTACATTAGAGAGATAATCATTAGCTTCTTTTCTTCCACTGTATTCATGCTTGGGCTCTCTTACATATAAAACACCACTAAGTGCCTCTTTTGGGGATGAGAAAACTGTTTGCATCCTTTGATTCACTTCCAGTTGCAAGATGCAAAGACAGTCATTCTAACCCACAACTTGCAAGCTGTGTGTAGGAAAATCCATGCCTGCTATGAGAGGCTCACCTAGCCATGTTAAAAGAGAGTGGAAAGCCTGTTGACTGCCAGCAGGAAGCTTTTCATGTTTTCATTACAGAATTAGCAAAACAGTGCTGGAAAGGCTGGTTAAGGTCCTCCAGTATCCCACTGGCAACTCTGCTTCCATACAGTGTATGAACTGAATACACAGATTTGGGGGTGAGGGGTTTGGTAGGATGTTAAGACTCATGTAGAGACTGTTTTGTGTTTAGGCTTCTTTGGGCATTTGTATTTTGCTCTCATCCACACGTTAATGAAAAGTGCCAGCAGGATGCCTTCATGAAGCCCTTCAGAATGGCAGCAGTAGGTGACTGAGCAGAGATGCTCATCAGAAACAAGCAGAACCTGCAATGCAGCACAACGCTGCTGCTGAGAACAGAGGATCTTGTACTAAGCCATCATTGATTTTCACTCTTCTCAGAAGTGATCCTCCAATAATATTTTGTCCCTTATTTTACTGACCTAAGAAAAGCTCGATTCACTGAACTACAAACATGTATCTCACTGGCATTCCAGAAACATCAATGTTAGCAACATATAAAACATGACTTCACTCACTAGAGCACCAGCTAATTTTATAGAATCAGAACAACGTATTAGAAAGACCTCTAGAGGTCATTCAGTCCAGACTTCTGCTCAGAGACCAGCCAACATGGATGAAGTTTAGGGCTTTGTCCAGTTGACCCTTGCAGAGTCTTTTCCAAATCACACTCAGAGTCATTTCCAAGGATGCAGGTATTTCACAGCCCCTTTAGATATCTGCTCCAATACTTGAAGGGCTTCTAGGTGGGGGGAGGAAAAAGTTTTTCCATTTCTAGCTGGAACTCCCTATGTCAAACCATCAGAGAACTATTTCCTTTATTCCTCCATTAGATCAGTGAGTTAGCAGTGAGGTACACAAAACCTTGATTTCCACTGCTTGGGTGAGGTACACATCTTGTATGACTGAAGAGCGTCACACGCCGCAAGCACCACGGCAAAGCAGCTGCAGGGTTCTAAGACCCACTAGGACAATTGCTTAGGTATTATCCCACAATGGAACAGGGTTGTTCTGCCATCAGTTATACATTTTATGCACTTAAACTGTCATAATGGAGGTTAACTAATATATTACTGATCTAACTTTCAGTAAGATCCTAGAAAGGCATGTGTGCGCCCAGGGAAGCTTCTGCTGCTTGAATCCAAAAAGAACTGAAGTCAAACTAAAACCACATATTGCTGCTGAAACATCAAAGGAAAAGGAAAGCTTTACCAGTCTACTTGGAAGTTAAGGAGACCACAGAAGAATAATGCTTTACCTATTTTCAAAAAGAATCCAACCTGTCTTGCATGAAGAGACTTAGTTACATTTTCTAGTGCTGCCACTCAGATTATGGAGAAACTGTGCTCATCCAAAGCCTCAAGTCAATATTGTAAGACATGGGAGACTTCATCTCTAATTTGAAAACACCAGATGAAGAGAAAATTCAGACTTGATTCTGAACATTTTTCTCCTCCAGCAGGTAAACACCTCTGAAAAAAAAACAACTGTCCAGCTCTATGGCACATCTATGGTAAACACAGTAAGAAAGCACCTTTTCCCCAATGCATCTGTAAAAGGATGGTGCTTTGACAGAGGATAAATTCAATGTCTGGATTCCCTTAATCTAGCTCAACAGGCAGAGACACAAGACACCTTTGACAACCTCGATGCTTTTAAGATATGTGTGTCTAAAGTTTCTAACCCTACTGCAAGCAAACTAGTTCAACCCACGATATAAGGGAGATAAGGTCACCAAAAGAAACAGTGTTAAAATCTAATTTATTTTCTCAGTATTGTTGTGGTGAATTGCATGGTAGAAGAAATTAAGGGTTCTTTGTAAGCATCCTAACTTTCTGGAGAAATGCACCATTTCTTTTACTAAATCTACCTTTTTAACCTCTTTGTTGCGAAGTGTCAGCAGCGTATCAGCGTCAGGGAGAGTGACTAACACACAGAAGCTGCTGCGCGAGCTATCGGGAGTCCAATCTGGAGTTCACCTACACGTTAACTCCTACCACTAATTCATCATTCCAGCACCCGACAGCTAGGCTGATTGTGAGCCTTACAGGACAATAAGGGTCTCGGCTGACCACCAAAAATCAGCCCAAGGGAGGAGGGGTTGATAGGCATGGACCTGGAGAAGGCCTAAGATAAGTGCTGGCTGTCAGTGCAAGGACAAAGAAGGGCAGGCCCTGGGGAGAGAAAGGAGATAAAAAAAAAAAAAAAAAAAAATCTCGACAACTGCTTTATCTGATGAGGGTTATGGCTAATTAATTATAAACTCAATTACCTAACCCTTACTTCAGCAGTCTCTATTCATTAAGAGATAAAACCTGACTGACTGCTAACTTTCTCTTGCACTCATGCACACACAGCACGCTTACTTCAGATTTGCACACTTTAGCACACAATTTCTTTTTTTTTTTTTTTAAAGAAATCTCCAAAAGCCTTCCTACCTGTCAACTTTGTGACGGCAGGGTGGAAGATTTCTCCTTTTCTTCTCCCTACCACCCAAAGCACCCTCTGTTGCACAATGGGAGGGCCAGGCCTCCATGCTGTGCATTGGCATTTAAAAGCAAAAAGCAGACGTTAAACAACAGACATTATGGACATCAAAGGCCCTTTTCACAGTCAAGTTTCTGCCTCCACGGGCTTCTGATCTAGTTCACATTTTTGGCTTTTAATTTTGGGTGCTAAAAGTTTGGTAGCATAGCTCGCTAGTATCAACTAAACATTGTTCTCCCAAAGTTTGAAGGTAGCCAGCAAAAATGAATTGCATGAAGGAATGAACTCTAAAAACCCTTAGCCAAGCTAGTAATTCAAACTGAATTCTGCATGTAACGTATTAGAAGTATCTGTTTTATCACTATTCGGATTCCACCCACATTCCTGCGGTGCTTGGCCTCTCTTCCAGCTTAAGTTCTTGCCCCCTTGCATCGTGCCTGACACGAACTCGAACAGCCTCACGGAATCAATCCTGGTCATTAAAAGAAAGTTCCTCTTAATCTCTTTCCACAGACTGCAAGACCTGTCTTGCTCTCACCTTTTGAATATGTGGATGTTCTCAAATTCATGTTTCACTGTGGTTGCCCTCTGTGCTAGCTTTTCCATTTTACAAGATAATGTACTTTACATTTTCTTTTTTATAATGGCTTTACATACATATATATGTGTGTGTGTTTATATGTATCTGTACCTCTCTACGCCCCCCCCAAAATCACAGTGTAATCACTCTGCTGTATTTCACATCATCCCAGAACTTTTTCAAAATTTCTTCCAGTATGTAGAACAAGGAAACTCATCTTTGTGTCCCTTTCTTACATTAAGTTCTATTTCAAATTGCTGTCAAGTATATTTAGGATATGACATTTTTGTTCATTCAAGATGTATGGCCTTTCAGGCAACTTTTTCATACTTCATATACCCCAAATTAAACAAGAACATCACAGTAAAACAATGGGGCCAGCCAATTCCCATCATGCAAGCTCTTCACTGCAAAAACATGACTCTATGATGGTATTTTAAATCCATGTTTTGCTCTTGGTTATTACATTATTCATAATTCTTTATTTTACTAATACTTAGGGTTTTGGACTTGAATGATCACAGAATCAATCAGGTTGGAAAAGATCAGTCCAACCTATCACCCAGCCCTAGCCAATCAACTAGACCATGGCACTAAGTGCCTCATCCAGTCTTTTCTTGAACACCTCCAGGGATGGTGACTCCACCACCTCCCTGGGCAGCCCATTCCAATGCCAATCACTCTCTCCGTGAAGAACTTCCTCCTCATCTCCAGCCTATACCTGCCCTGGCGCAACTTGAGACTGTGTCCCCTTCTTCTGTTGCTGGTTGCCTGGGAGAAGAGACTGATCCCCACCTGGCTACAACCTCCTTTCAGTTTGTTGCAGACAGCAATGAGGTCACCCCTGAGCCTACTCTTCTCCAGGCTAAATAACCCCAGCTCCCTCAGCCTCTCCTCACAGGGCTGTGCTCCAGGCCCCTCACCAGCTTTGTCACCCTTCTCTGGACAAGTTTCAGCACCTCAACATCTCTCTTGAACTGAGGGGCCCAGAACTGGACACAGGGCTCAGCATGTGGCCTGACCAGTGCTGAGTACAGAGGCAGAATAACCTCCCTTGTCCTACTGGGCACGCTCTTCCTGATACAGGTTAGGATGCTATGGGCTCTCCTGGCCACACTGCTGGCTCATGTTCAGCTACTATTTACCAGTACCCCCAGGTCCCTTTCTGCCTGGTTGCTCTACAGCTGCTGTCCCCAGCCTGTAGTGCTGCTTGGGGTTGTCGTGACCAAATTGTAGAACCCTACACTTCTCCTTGTTAAATATCATTCCATTGCCCTCTGTCCACCTATCCAGTTTGTCAAGATCCCCCTGCAGGGTCCTCCTACCCTCCAACAGATCGACACCTGCTCCTAACATGGTGTCATAGAATGACTTAGGTTATAAGGAACCTTACATATCGTCTACTTCAACCTTCCTGCCATGAGCAGAGACACCTCTCAACTAGACTTAGCTCTCAAGGCCTCATCCATCCTGGCCTTAAACATTCCCAGGGAGGTGGCATCCACAACCTTCCCCAGTAGCCTATTCCAGAGTCCCACCACACTCGTACTGAAAAACTTTGTAAAACTATTCCCTCTAGTCCTATTCCCAGACACCCTTATGAGAAGTCCCTCTCCAGCTTTCCTGTAGGATCCCTTTAGGTGTTGGAAAGCAGCTATAAGATCCCCCCAGTCTTGTCTTCTCCAGGGTGAACAACCCCAGCTCTGTCAGCCTAACCTCATAGCAGAGGTGTAGCAGCTGTAGCCCTGTTGTTCATTTCACTCTCAGGATGCTTAAACATTGCAATGTTTTTCTGAAACTTGGTCCTGCATCTGATTTCCCTTCCTTGCTTCTTTTGCTAATTTCTGACTGAGACCTTCAGTATACCAGCTTGTTCAGTTAGGTCTTTGGAGACTCTCCTAAAAAGACAGAAGCTATATTGTTATACAACTTCAGGTATGTATTTTTTTTCACTCAGTAATTTAAAAACTTTCATTTAAAATGTGGGCTAGCTTTTAGATGGAATCTCAAACAATAATACAGCCTTCTTTCCATCCCGACCTTCTGTTCTACCACAACTTCCTCCAACATAAACAATTTCAAATTCAATTTTTATTTTAGTATTTCCTATTACTTCCTTGCTTCTCTTCTGCATCAAATTGAAAAGCTCACGCCATGCTTTTACAATTGAGTACTTCTCCCTGGAAGTTGTTTTTTGGTGGATTTTTTGGCCAACAGTCTTAAAGCTTGTCACAAGAATACTACAGTTCATCAGCTCCTTAGGGTTCTTTATAACTTCCCATCTTTTTAACTCGATGGCTTACAGCACATTTCAGGACACATGCCTGAATAATCTCTATTGTCAGTACCCACTTTGACCAACAATTCTGAGGTATTCCAAAATGTTCCATTAAAGATTTATTTTTAAGTCTTCTCATTCTCTTCAGCTCTTTGTTCTTCACCCTTAAATGCAACTACAGGTGATTACTATATATATTGAATAAAACTACAGATTTTTCTGTTTATATTCTGAAAGATAAGAAAAACTCTGTGTTAGGTTTATTGGAAGTTATGTATCTGAAGTTGCCTGGGTAGCTGACATTCCCGGTCAAACCCAAAACTCAAGCTGTTATGGATGGCAGACATAAAAATGAAAAGGAAGATTGGTGGCATAACTGTAACAACTTCATAAAATCGCCACTCAGCAGAAATTAAAGGAATGAGTGTGTGCTAAGCAACAAAAACCAGAACATCTCATTTGCTTTTAAACTCCCTTCCACCACATTTCTCTCTTTCTGGGGTCCTAAACTCTCCCCTGTTGCGATAATAGTATTTCTAGTATCCAAATCCAGTTGTCTTATGACCTCACTTTTAGCTTACATGTATGGAAAAGTTTATTCATATTTGCAAGTCATTGCAAATACTGAACCATTTTAAGTCTATCATCCTAAAACTTTTTATCTCAAGGAAAATAATTGTACTTTGAACAAATTACAGCTTAAAAAAATCCCACAACCGAACAGAAACAGTAAAAAAATCCAATGCCACTTTCCATCAGCAATTTCCCACAGCTATTTAACTTAAAAATATAAACTATGCTTGAAACAGCCACGCACTCTGTATGCTGTTCTCTCAATTGCCTTCCCACCACGCTAACAGTATGAGGTAAAAAAGGGAAGAAGACTTCTCCCATTCATCAATAGAGGAGTTATTCATCCGAAGTTTATTATCTCAGGTAATTCGATCAATACACTTCACCTTTATAGTGCAGTTGTCCTTGTGAGCAAAGCATTTTGCGTTTTATAGTGAGATGGTTATTATGAAGGCTATTCGTAGGGAAATTCTCTGCAGTTAAAAGTTTTTCCAATTAACTACATTTAACATCATTTAAGCCATAAAATGGCGGTTACATTTCACGTCGTGTTGTCTAAGTGTGGCAGCGCTCAGAAAGCAGTTAGCGCCCATTTGGCAAATACATCAACCAATACTTTGGAACAGAAATCAAGAAAACCCTGCCAGCAAACGGAGAAAGAGACCTTTTCAATACAGAGCCATGAAAGCACACAAAAAAAGGCACCCATCAGAAGAAAGTCTTTAGAAAATTGTGACAACAGACTCAAGAGTTTCCACAGCCCTAGGAATGCTCCTCGGTATCAATTCTTCCTCAGTTCACTGTTAGCAGTCTTTCATTATGTTTCTCTGTGAATTTTCTTATTTCTTTTCAATTGTGGTGTCTATGTGATTGAGCTATGAACTTCCAACGAATTTTGGCACATGAGAACAAGTTGTCTAATGTCCTCTAGGATGAAGACTTCCAAAAATCTGCTATCCTTATTCCATATTTGAAGCAAGTAACATCTGAGCTGCTTCCTCAGTTGCTATTTTTCAAATAGAAGGCACCACAAAAGATGAGGTAAAATTCTTTGAAATAGAAGCAAAATAACAATTTCTTATAGATCAGCTATTCTAAGGAGAGAAACCTCTAAAAACTTGGTGAAAAATAAAAAATTATTATTCCTTGTGAGACATACTCAGAACAAACTAGTTCATTAAAGTCATATCAGCACTTCTAACTGGCCCTTGTTGGCCAATAGAAGGAGACATTTGCAACTTTTCCCAGGAAATTATATTCTAAATCCTTCATGAGGTGGACCTTGTCCTTTTCTGAGGAAACTTGATAGCAGTCTTTAGTATTCACTGGCATAATTAGGACTGCAGTTAATTTCATTAAATTCTCTTGCTGCTAAATGAAGCAGATTATGAGACATCTTTTATTGCAAGGCATGAAATTACAGCCTGTCAGCTGCCAATGGTAGAGTAAAACTAATGAATTACAGGGTAAATAACACCAGAATTAACCAGCCAATTTAACATAGCACAGAACAAAGTCATTTTTACTTAGAGCTCTGGCGAACACCACTACCACTAAAGATACCTATCAGCTGAAAAGGAACCAAGTCAAGGAGCCTCAAAACTAACCAGGGCAAAGCCACACGTACCGTGCAGCAACATTAGAAAGTCAACACTGCCAGGAAGTTATTAGGAACCGTCCAGATTAGTAGCAGAGATCACATTACTAAAATAATTTAAATTGTGGCTTCTCAGAGTAGTTTGTGCTAATGGATTATTCTTTACACAGCCCAAGAAAAAGGGCAGATATGCATTAATATCATAACCAGTTAAATGGAGACAGCTTTTCACTAGACAAAATCCCCGTTAATGAGGGATAGATACACTGTGAATAGATAATTAAAGAAAATGGAAAGCAAGGGTAACTAACCAGTTCTATTTCTTATGCCCATTACTAAAAAACTCTAACACAAGATACAGAGAGTGCCTCTCTCTGAATAGCACCCCAGGTCACCCACCCCAGCTAGGACGGCAGGATGGATGCTCTTCTGAACTCTGACTGGGGCTTCCCAAAGCTCTGAAGGCAGAAGTTTTCACAATACACTCATGAAGCCTGGGTAGGGCTGTATGAAATACATGTAATCATTTGTTAGAATAAGGAAAGACCTCTGCTCTGTGTAGGCTGGTGTCTCACTCCCCTCCTTTAAAAAAAACAAAAAAACCACCATATATTTTTTTACACTTTATTTACTATACCTGTTCAAAGCAGAAATCCTTTCAATGCACTCAAATGGAAATCTATTATAGGATCACAAAATGGTTTGAGTTGGAAGGGACCTTTAAAAGGTTACCCAGTCCAACACCCCTGCACTGAAGAGAGACAGCTTCAGCTAGATCAGATTGGTCAGAACCTCATCCAACCTGACCTGAAATGTTTCCAGGGGTGGTGCTTCAACCACCTCTGGGCAACCTATGACAGTGTTTCACTACTTCCTTCTAGCTAGTCTACATCCCCCCCCACTTCTACCTTAAAACCATTACCCCTTGTCCTTTTGCAACAGGCCCTGCCAAAAAGACTGTCCCAATCTTTCCTGCAAGCCTCCTTTAAGTACTGAAAGGTCACAACAAGGTCCCTCTGGAGCTTTCTCTTTTCTAGGCTGAAAAATACTAACTCTCTCAGCCTGCCCTCAGAGAAGAGTTGCTCCAGCCCTCCAGTCATTTTTGTGGCCTCCTCTGGACCCAGCTCCAAAACGTTCAAGTCTTTCCTGTGCTGATAAGCAAGGTACTTACCATCAGTCATGCTAAGAAGGGTACTTTTGTGCCTGGATCACAGAACAACTCACTCTTAGAAAATCCTGACTATGCTGCTGAAAGCAAACAATAAAACCAAAGCAGATCATGCAGCTGTCCACACAGAAATGTAAATACACATTTCACCTCAGATTAACACTCCTGCTTTTCTGTGTGTAATTCAAGGATCATTTTTCCTCCTAACACAAGAGTATGAAGGGCTGTGTTAGCTGGAAAGCAGACTAGCCTGATTACAGGACAGCCCAGGTCACCACCAAAGTCTCAATCCCTAGAGGTAATCTCCAGCTTTAGGGAAAGCAGCGATACCTGTGGCATTAGCACAGAAAAACTCTGGGGATAGAGAAAACTCACGTTACCAAAAGGGCTGATCACCACTTCATTTTGGCAACCATACTGTTATTATCAGTTGTAGACAACCAAAACCCACTTCAAAACAGTGTTTCAACTTGCATTTTCAACACGTTTCTACAAGACAACACCCAAAGCCTCCCTTCTGGTCCTTTGTACCTTTAAGTTCAACATCAAGTTTGATGGAGGGACCACACAGGTGTTCGTTGTTGTGATATTTTTCATTTGCCTACAAGACTCAAAGTTCCTAACTTAGAAAGCAAGACTGCAGTTAGAACTTGGTCTGTTTTGCTAGGAGGATCAAGTGAAAGCCTGCCTGTAGCTTGGTACCAGCCACAGAACATGTTGTTTTGTACCCCTCTAACTGAAAAAAAGAGTATTGGTGTAATCTGTGTCTTTCTTATTTACCTTCCCCCCACCCCGCCCCTTTTTTTTCCTGAGAATTTCAAACCACAGTGCCAGTGGGTTTAGGGAACACTGTTAGTGGGAAGACTGGAAATGCTATGTAGAAGACTGAGTTTGCGGAAGCTGAGATCAACACATTAGAGGGAAACCCCACAGAAAAATCCTTGCCCTCCGCAGTTTCACTGTCCATGGAGCATCTTGTTTGTTCTCTCATTTGAGGATTGCAGCTTGTTTGGGCTACTACTTTTAATAGAACACTTACTGGTTGATGGTCTGTTGTCAGAAAACCCAAGAATTTCTACATCAAATAGATCCTATTACCAATAAAATTATGTACCCACTGCTACTTGTTCTGTAATACAAAGCACGCAAACACCTGTGGCACTGAATTATTCAGAAACATAAAAGTAGCTGCAAGATCTTACAAAGCAGCTTTGCTGAGGAGAGCAGTGCACTTTGTGTAGCATTTACTGCAATTTGCCTTTAAAATGAGTGAATACATCTTTTGGGGGAGTAAGAATTTTCCACTACCTGGATAATCTTCAGATTATCCTTCAGATTTAAAAAAAAAAAAAAAAATCCAATGCATGTCTCAGTGTTGGAGTGGGAGAACGTGAGAGTAATTGCCAAGGAAGACAAACCAGGCACCCAAATGGTGCCGTGTTACAGAAGAGTAAAACTTCTGGGCTACCACTGCTAATGTCATGAAAAAGTTAGAATCATATGGGACCAGGACACCAGCACCATACAGCAAGTCCAGAGAAGAAATCACCTATGCTAAAAAGACTTTCTGCAACAGAAGAAAACTTAAAATAAACCTGAGTTTAGAAATTACAGACCCTGAATTAGAATAGGCCCAAGCCCATGCAAGTGCTCTTACACTCTAGACAAAGAGATGCTGACTCGCTGAAGTCCATCTTTGTTTACTCTCAAATTCCCATCACATACTTTAGGCAATTATCTTACCACCAGAGCTATTCTGGACTAACACTGATATTTTGCCTTCAGTCTTCAACAGTGGAAAAATCAGTGCCCTGACATCATGCATGCATCAGTTACAATGCATTTGTTACCAAGATCTACAGACTGAAAGTTCTTAAGACTGTTCAATCGGCAACAGCTCAGAGGCATTGACAAGGTGCCGAAGCAGCAGAGCACCAGAAGCACCGATGCATTGCTTCAAGCCAACGATCGATCATCATGCTTCATGCTTAAAGACATCAGCACCTTAAGAACCAGACACCTCGAGGGACTGGTGTGCCACTCTCTGAAAGACACTCCAGATTTTTAATGCTATTGAAAACATCGTCTGGTTATTATCCTCACTTTCCATCTCCTTCATAGCCTTTGTTCAATATTTGCCCTCCTACCTCTTAACTGTTTAATACAGATTTTGCTTCTCCTTGGTTCTCACTTGGTTTCTCACAGCAGCATAATTTACTATTTGAGTTCTGTCCCTCTAATTCTGTTGTCCATCGCCCTGGCATTCTTTCCCCTCCTCTCTTACCTCAAAGTCCCTTACTTTTGTCTGCCTCCTCGCCTTCTGCAGAAGCAGGGATTTTGCACTCTTCAGGCTCCATAAACACATAAAAACCTTCTTGCTTCACTACATCACATTGATGGTGATAAGTGTCACTTAATTTGAATTAAGTGCAACTTAAATTGTATCAGGAATTACTAACAGAAATCATGAAGCTGCAAGATTAAAGCACCACCAACAGTGATCACACACATGTATTTCTCTCCTGCAAATACAGTATTGCCATGAATTACAGACTGACAGCAACACTTGCTGTACAAAGGGCCAATTGAGAAAGTACTCTGAAGAAGTTCTTTGCCTGGCCATTATCTTAAGCAAAACTGACAAGTCAGTCTTCAAAACGTTGAGTACACTTCAGTACTGGATGGATGCACACGTTCTGTAACTGCAGAAAGGGTTTGTGCAGCTCATCCACCAGAATATGCTGCTGGAAATCTGAACATCTCTGTAGTTCAGGAGACCTTGCTCACACAAGAGATCTAAACATAGGCATGCAGTTTAAGAATCAGACTGGAGTATTTATGTGAAGCACATCAACTGTATGTATTTCTATACTTATTCAGTTTGGAACATCTTTTTGTTCACTCAGTTTGCTCACAGCTCACTATGTCTGTTTCAGTTTAGGTTTTAGAATCATGTCTCTCCCTACAAGAAGTATTTTTTTGTTTTTCGTTTGGCCATGAAACAGATTCTTACATTTTGATTCCTGACTTGATGATACCTGCCTTCTTAAACAGCATCTATTCTACTCCATTCCTCTGTGCTGTTCACTTTCAGACAGTACAATTTCTAAACAATTCAACCACCTTCTTTGCTATTTTAATTGATTTTTCTTTCCAATACCTCCCACACCGAAAGATTTCTTAATTTTTTCCCCCCTGAAATATTCACACGAGAAGGGAACATTAGATGTTAATCTAGCTACTTGATTTGTAGCAGTTCTCCAGTTCTCTACCCAACCATTTAAATACTGTCATTCATAATAGGGTGATATACTGTACTATAAACCCTTTTGCAAATGGTATGTCTTGGTATTTTTCTTCTGTGACAAAGAATCACATTAGTTATACAGGGGAAAGAAATGTACTTGGTGCTCAGACTGACCTACGGAATCCCATAGTCTCGACAATCTTTCCCTCTTTTTAAATGAAAGTTAACTCCCCACCCATACTTTTTAAAAAAGGAAATCCAAGTCACTAAGTTCATATTGTTTCCTTATAGAGAATATTGCACAGTCTAATGGCCCCCAAAGCCCAGAAGCTTTATCTTAGCATTAGCCTGAAATTGTCATCTCCTCATCACCCCATACCTGTGCACATGTGTCTAAGAGCATAGCAGCAACACTTCTTTTTCCTGGCAAACACAGTGTGGATTCCTACGTATAATTATAACTAATTACAGCTAAACTGCCTGTAATTAGCCCTCTAATCTTACAAGCAGTGATCAGGTATGGGAACTCACATCACTGCTGCTAATGTGCCCTGATTACAATGATGGTCAATGGATAACACCTTTAAGCCAGAGACTGATCTGGCTTTACAGGTTACAGAGGTGAGATTCTCTCCCCAGAACTGACCTGAACTGTGCACTTAATCAGTGTGTGTCTTTAATGAGCTTATGTGCATCTTGCAGCTTATGACTCTCAAATGGCCCATGTCATTCCCAGCATTTGAGTGGGAGCTCCTTTACGCTGTGATGCAACCACTTCTTATTCTCAAAGCATATCCACCATTTGCATTCATTTCTCAAATGGAAACCCAAGTTGAACTCATAGGCACCAGGCACCTCCAGGTCTACCTCAGCAAGAGACAGAACCAGACAGAGGTTCCAGAAGGAATGTTACCCAGTTTCCTCCTGCAGCAGCCCAGCACCAACACAGCTGTAACAGTGAGTGCCTGTTTCAAACATATGCACAGCTTCCTGCTGCTGGGGGCCATTGGAGAAGTGTCCTCATGAGACACTAGAGCATATAAAGGCAGAATACTTCCTAAACTTGGGTTAAGCTTTTCCTGGTTAAGACAGCTGGGTTTTATCTCAGGTTAGCCTGAGTTTACCTCCCACTCTGGTTTATTCATAGAATCCATAGAATGGTTTGGGTTGAAAGGGACCTTTAAAGATCTAGTCTGAACCCCCTGTAGTGAGCAGGGACATCTTTTAACTAGATCAGATTGCTCAGAGCCCCATCCAACATGATCTTAAAATGTTTCTGGGGAATGAGGCTTCTACCACATTGCCTTTGTTTTCATGGTTATTTTAAACAAGGATGAAAGGACACTTTTAAAAGCAGATACATAGCATTAGCAGGAGACAGCACCCAGTGCTTTATTAAGAATTTGCTATCAATAGCAAACATGTAAGAACACAAAGTCTGGCATGCACAAGTAGTTATGATAGACCAGGGTGATTTGGCTTCTATTAAATGACTTGTATCCTTACAAGTCAAACTTCTCTCATTTAGCAACCAGCTCCAGTCCTCATCCCCACTCTGGTGTGCCTCTCTCTACTGATGTTCCAGTTTTATCCTAGAAACGACTAAACGTGATTGCTCTGTGTCTGCTTGCACTTCCAACACTGTCACTACATAAACCACTCTGTATACGTCTCATGGTTATATTAAGCCACTCAGGAAAACAAAATCCTGTAGTTCTGTGTTTCCATTACTTTTGTCTTCTCCCTAACATCAGTTACCAGGTTCAGTGCAAACATTACAGCTCTAGGACAACTGAAAGTGAAATATATCCATGTCATCAAATCATATAACTCATTTCCAATTTATTGTCATGTGAAGGAGCCTTTAGAACAAACACAACATTCAGTTCCATCACTTTTCTCCTTATTCTAACTCATGCAAAACAAATGAAGATTTTGTTACATTTTCAGAGTTACACCACTGAATCATTCCCTTTAAATTAAAAATACAGAAGTGTCAACATCTGGCCTGTCTGCTGCCACCACTCTAAAGAATGCTTGATAATTAGTCAGTCAGTCAGTTCATCACGGAATCACAGAATGCTAGGGGCTGAAAGGAACCTCAAGAGATCACCCAGTCCAAACCCCCTGCCAGAGCAAGATCACCTAGAGCAGATCACACAGGAACACATCCAGGCAGGTTTTGAGTATCTCCATGATGAATAGGAGTAGGATAAGAGAAAACAGTATTTTCAGCAAAAGTGCAAAGCCTACCATAGTGGGTATTTCAAAGACTACTAAGAAAGCAGATATAGTCAAAGTACCTACATTTGAAAGACCTCCTGCTCTCCCCAGGCAAAATTCCTTCTTCATGACATTTACTATTTTTTAATTTGTCATTGCTACCTACACTCTGCATAAGTGTGTAAATATTAACAGTGCCAGTGTTCATTGTTGCTTTTTTTTTTAATTAAAAGACCCCGAAACAAAACAAGAAACAAGGGATGTAGCACCAATGCCCTTGACTCAGATTCGCATGCAATTAACACACAATTAAAAGGTAGCAAAAGAATTAGGAAAATATGTTGAATGCCCAAAGTTTCCCTCATTCAAAAAATTAGGCTAAAGGGCTTTAAATGCTTGCTGTTCAGTTTACTCTTTTGATTGCTTTACCACTATGTAAATCAATTTGTTAATGTTCCTTACAAAATGCATGAGCCAGTTATACTGACAAAAACACAAAGCTCATTCGTAATTAGCAGTTAATTAGTACGAAGGAACAGATGCTGTTAGAGTTTCAGCAGGCAAACAGGTTCTGTAAACAATGCTTATAAATCTAAATGAATTTATTAACCACAATGCAACTGTCAACATTTTGCTGGCAACCATACAAATATGGTAGAATCCCCAAAACATCTTTACAACCTATTAATAATCATTGTGTCAACTGAAGTCTATCAGGCAGTCTCACTTGCTAACTGTCATAAGCTTTCTACTTAATCTTGTTATGTCACTTCTCATGCCCTATTTCCTCATGCCCTCAGAGGAAGAGCTCCAATCAAAGTTAGCCCAGACGCACACAGACTCACCTCCAGTACCCAGCAGTCCCTCAAAACAAAGACATCTCTGCAAGAGGAATGTTTAGTTTGCACCAATACCTTGACCGAGCTTCCATAAAGTGAAAAAACAAAGAGCAGTGCAGTGCATGCAGCTCTGCCAGCACATCTTGGTCCTGAAGAGTTGGCAGTCATTTCCTCCACAACCATTATTGCTCAAGGACAGATCACTGTATCTTCAGGTCTCATGCACTAAAAATCACTAAAGGCCATTTATTTCCACTTTCCATTTATAAACTCATGCACTCATTAAGCCAATGAGTGATGGCATAAGTTATTTTTAATTATCCAGGTAGATGTGGATGCCTCAAAGAGTGCAGCTTGTAAGCACTTTCTAAATGCAACTAAGAAAGCAGTATATAGACACAAGCACCCTGAGTCAAAGGCTTTTGGCTAGGGGCCAGTTCTTTGCCTAAGGGCAACGGCAAACATATCTTAGTGACCTCGCTGCTGTCAATCTCTGCACATCACATTGAGATGCCACCTTGATATATTACACCATTGCAGCACTAGAAAATTCTAATAAATTTTTTAAAGTCATATTATGGCTTGCTTTATTGATGTTCTCTTTTATACCTATATTGCTTTTGATCATTCCCTCCACCTCCTCCTCTCCCCTGAAGTACTCTGACATCTCTTCACCATGTTCTGTACCTGCTTTCAATGTGCACTCCAGGATTTGCATTAAACCAGCAGACGAAAGAGGGTGAGAACATCTCAAGCGCATTAAATTCTCCAAAGCTTCACAGAAGAGACTGCTTGACTTGGTTTTTGCAGGTTCCAGTCCTACCCACTGCACTGTCACAGGGACCAAGAGCACAGAGGTTGGAGAAACCCATTTTCTGCTGGCTTCAAGCACAGGGCGGAAGATGAGAATGTGTCCATGGCAGAGCCTCATCAACAAGAAATACTCTTTTCCTTCTCTTACAGACACAACACTGAAAAAACAGATCCTTGACTGGTTTATCCTAAAGAGCTGCATCTGCTCGTTTCATAGAGACACAGGTGGATTTTTTGGCCTTTTTTTTCCCCTAAACTATCTTTTTATGTAAGAGAAAGCTCCTCCCTTATTATTTCTTCAGAATCTGATGTTCCTCTGGCACTCTCCTCCTCCCTGTTTCCATTCTCTTTCCAGTAATGTGAAAGAGCTATAAACAGACCTAACAGAAAATAATTAGCTAGAAGTATTTTGTGATCTCTTTTAAGAAAGAAGTAAGAGCATTTTGTTTGGAAAGGATTAGAAAAGAAAGAGGACAACACCAAACACCCCTTACTGGCAAACCATAAGCAATATATGAGCTCTTATAGCACCAATGTGAACAGCCAAACAATGGAAGGTTTTTGTATTTTTTTGCTGTTGTTTTATACTATTACCTTCTACTGTTGCCCTAAAAGGCAGTATTCTCCTTTTGCTTACTTGGGAATGTTGGAATGGAATGTTATTTTTGAAATTAAGAGAAGGCTTTAAGGAGACCTTATAGTAGCCTTCCAGTATCTGAAGGGGGCCTACAGGAAGGCTGGGGAGGAACTATTTACAAGGTCTTGCAATGACAGGACAAGGGGCAATGGGTTTAAACTGGCAGAGGGACAATTTAGACTAGATGTTAGGAGGAAGTTCTTTCCAGTGAGGGTGGTGAGGCACTGGAGCAGGTTGCCCAGGGAGGTTGTGGCTGCTCCCTCCCTGGAGGTGTTCAAGGCCAGGTTGGACGAGGCCTTGAGTAACCTGTACTAGACGGAAGTGTCCCTGCCTATGGCAGGGGATTGGAAATAGATGATCCTTGAGGTCCCTTCCAACCTTACCATTCTATGATTCTATGAAATTATGTGCCCTGTGCCAAACTTGAGACTAACAAATATTTAAATATGTTCTTTCATAAAGAAGTATAAAGTAAAACATAGAATGCTGTGTTTACTGTCTCATGTCACAAAAGACTAATTTTTTGAGCTGGGAAAAGTTATGAAGGAAGCCACCCTGAAATTAAACTGGTTAATTAATTCATAAAGACACCAGTTTGTTCCCATTACATGGGCCAGAGGCTACCATTAGCTTCAGGTCACACTCATAAGCAGCAAAAAAGCTCTCTGAAAAGTTTCTTAACAGTATCTCGTTTACAGATCTTTAAATAGGTCTGCAGAGCAGCTATGGGCTGCTCACCCTGGTCTTTAAGACCAAGATTTGGGCCTATCACTGCAGAATTTTTTACAGATATTTAGAGATAAGATTTATGGAATGGAAGACAGAAGACTTGTTTTAGGGGTTCCCAAATACTAGGAGACCAATAAAAGGAAACATGGTATAACAAAATCCTCATGAACCAAAGATTCAAATTCCAGCTTTCTCAATTCTCAAACTAGTAGAATCCAGAAAGCAAGAGGATGCAGATGACTTAGTGACACAGACATGGAAGAAAGAAGAATTCCCTTAATTTGAGAGGTGCTGAGCTCTTTGCCCAGTTTTCTGCCTGCATTGGCTATGGGCCAGGAGAGGTTATTCTCTTGCACTGGCAGGTAGAAACCTTCATCTCAGGCAGGGAAAGATTTAATGCCTGGAGCTTGCAGGGTTGTGCCAGCTGCCTGGCAGAGCAGTGCACCAAGCCAAACCACATAGCATCCTCATCTCCTCCCACTGTTTTGATATGAGAGAGGCATATATTAAAGCAAGCTTCCTGAAACTGCAAAAAAGGGTCCATTAAATCCAGGAACCCTCCAATGCTATTTTATTGCAAATACTTAGAATTTCTGCTATTCTTGAGACAGTATCTGAAAATCATCAACAGTAACACACAGAGGGGAGGGGAAAAAAAAAAAAAAAAATCACTTTTGCAGTCAAAGGAAACATTATTCCAGGCAGGTACACATAGCTGTAGCCGTTCCTTTGATGTAAGGGCACATTTGATCTAATTGGAAAAAATATTTCAAGTGCACTGGGAATAGTCACTGTTAACTGAATGCAACAACGAAAAAGGAAAAAAGAGCTTGCAGACCCGAGGGAATTACCAAATCAATTAACAACTAATTCAGGAACTAATTTCTGTATTGCCTCTTAGCACAAAACTGTATCTTTAATTTCTCCTGCAATAAGCATCACCATGATAGTCCTAACACACTCTGACGCTTTAAATGAGTTTACAAGTATCTCTTTTTGATTGGCTATATAACATTATTTCTTCACAGTTCAATGCAACCACAGCCAAGTGCTCTGAAATATTTAATTATACTGGTAGCTACCAGTTAACAATTTACAGAACCGCAGTAAGCACAAAACATGTTATAACTAGTAATCAGCTAATTAAAAACACAGCAAAATGTGTATGTTCTGATTATAAACAATTGTGGAGGAATTACACAGAAGATTTCAGCACTAAGAGTATTTGGCTAAAACCCATGCCCTCATGTTTGTACAAGCAGATCTGGATACTGATTAGTGTGATTAGACAGAAGTGTGACAGAGAAAATTATACCTTATGCTAAATATACATAAATAAAACTATGTCATCTGCCAGTTCCTTGTAAATCATGTACTTTCTGAGTTTTGGAAAGCTGCTCTCCAGAGACACCAATACTGCCTGGCAAACAACTATTCAGAAGCCCAAGTGAGCATCAATAAATAGTAACTCAAAGTAGTAGTGGTTCTAGCGAATGTTTTGGCACAGAAGGTGGAGCAGAAGCAGCATCACAGTGGTTTCAGTCTCTCTGTTAGTGAGATAGGAGCTTTTGGTGCAGAAGCTCTGCAGGTAGCACCTCCATAGAAAGGTTTTAGATTTGTAAGATACACATATGACCAAGGCAAGTAAATGCTAGAGTTGCATTCATGCTCCAGACAGAGCCACAGAATCATTTAAGTCTGAAAAAAAACCTTTAAGACCATTGACTCCAATTATTAATCCAGCATTGCCAAGTCCACCACTACATCACGTCCCTTAAGCACCACATCTACACATCTTTTAGATTCCTTTGGGGATGGTGACTCCACCACTTCTCTGGGTAGTCTATTCCAACATTTGACGATCCTTTTGGTGGAAAAGTGTTTTTGTCATGTCCAATCTAACCTTCTCTGGTGTAACTTGAGGCTATTTCCTTCTGTCCTGTTGGTTGGGAGAAGAGATCCCCACCTCACTACAACCTCCTTCCAGGTACTTGTAGAGATCAACAAGGTCTCCCCTCAGCCTTCTTTCCTCTGAGCTAAACAAGTCAAATTCCCTCAGCCACTCACAGAATCACAGAAGCTTAGAGGTTGAAAGGGACCTCCAGAGATCAAGTTCAACCTCCCTGCCAAGGGTCATTCCCCTAGGAATGCATCCAGGTGGTTTTGAAAGCCTCCAGAGAAGGAGACTGCACAGCCTCTCTGGGCAGCCTGTTCCAGTGCTCTGTCACCCTCACTGTAAAGGAGTTTCTCCATGTTGAGGTGAAACCTTCTGTATTCCCATTTGTAGCCATTGCTACTTGTCTTACTGCTGCTGACCGCTGAAACGAAATTGGCCCCACCCACCTCTCAGATATTTGTACATATGGACAAGATCTTCTCTCAGTCTTCTCTTCTGCTGCCATCCATCTTTTGAAATGCATTTCATTGTTACATGCAGTAGCCATTTCTATTTCCAAATGTAACCCGATTTTGAATGCAGATGGAAGAGAGGAGGCACAGGACAAGCCCTAGTACTCGGTAGTGGGTGACAGGGCCTGCTAACGCACTAGCTGCAGCATCACGTGCCCATCCTGCTCGTGCTATACCATTTTCTTTTGCCCTGCCAAGCGAACATGAATAAAGCAAGACTAGATGCTAAGTTGGTTGCTTATTTGTTCTCTCTTTTGGTAGACTCAAAATAAACATTTACATTGAGGGAACCTGCTGCAAAACTCATTTGCTGTTTACAACGGTGGTGGGTCTTGGATCTGACACTTGCCTGGAGCATTACAGCACTCTTCTGCTCGTGAGGACAACTAAGGACATCAGTTTGACTGACTAGACATGGCAGACAATCTCTTTTCAAAACCTGTTTCTGAGACACTGCCATACTTGCTGAAATGCTCTAACAGCTGTACAGACAGCCCTGGGTATTTTAGAGGAAAACAGATTTGAGGTACAAAGTTCTTTCTTGTTCGGTGGGAAAGACCAAGAGAACAGTGTTGTGAGTTACTCCACACAAGAATCACTTAGCTGTTACCATGCACATAAATGCCCCAGCTAGAGCTAAAAATTAACAAAAGAAAAAGAGGTTAGGAAGAGGAAAAGCATAAAGTGGACTGACCTGCACCTGTAGGGAACTGAAGAGGAGGCTAAGCAGCACAGAGCAATAGGCAGACAGAAGGTCAGAAAGATAACATGGGGCAAAGTCCATTAAAATCCAAATTAAGCTTTGAAAAATCTCTTTTTTCAAGTTGAGCAACGCAGACTCATAAGAAAAGTGTTACAGTGCCACCTGTTTGGGCTAAAAGCTTTAAAGAAGACAACTATGGAAACAGTATCCAGAAAGAAGGGAAGAAATGCAAATAGACCACCTAAGCTTGGCCACGCTGGAGGAAGGAGGGAACACAGCTGGAACTCTCGCCCTTGCAGCTCCCCTTCTTGCACTCCACAGCACAGATGGCCACTTGCATATATCTGATTGGGCAGGAAGAGGTATGCTGCTTGAGCTTACCAGCAAGGCTTCTCCCCAGACACACATCCAGAGTGAAAGCTAAAACTAAGTCTAATGAAAACCAAAAAGTTTGAGCTATACTACATTGAAATTCTCTCCTTTCATCTGAAAGGCACTGCCCACGCTCCTGAGGCCAGGGGCTGCTGTGAGTTGCCAGCAATCGAAGTGCAGACAGCCCAGGTGAGACTGGTCTGGGAAAAAGAAATCATTGAGAAATAAAGCAGTTCCCAATTTTCCAGAGATTCTTTCCAAAGAACAACACACGAACAACATGTTAAGAGTTCACTAGAAAAAAATCATAAGTAAATACAACTTCTGTATTTTGGCTTTCCTGAAAGAGTTATGTTTTTGACAAATTGCTTCACTTGCATTCTTCCAAGGCTGGCACACTTGAGAAAGGACTGAAAACTGACAGTGCAATGGCCAGGCTTGGAAGAAAGAAAAAAGTTAACAGTAAATCCTCAGTTGCAAGCAACTTGATTTAAAAGTCCCTTAAAAAAACCCTGCTGATAAGGGGTAAGTTGCAAGTCAACTTCTCAAATATTTCAGAAGCTATGTAACCAAGGTGACATTTTCTTCATGCAAAGTTTGACATTTGTTGAAAGCATTTTCAAATAGTTACCTTGTCAAGTTTAATGCTATTTTTCATACAATTCAGATGTACATTGTCAAGTTTCTGTTTTGTTTATATCCTTCTTAGGGGAAAAGAAATGCAACTTGTGCACTCGGGAACCAAGTTGTTCTTCACGGAAAGCAAAGCAGTGATGTCACTCCCACTTACTAACAAAGCCCCTGTCTCAGCCCTGACTTAAAAAAATATTTGTCATTTTTAGTTCAGAGTAAAAAAATACAAACAATAAATAAAAAAAAAAATCCATCAAATTTCATTATCTAATGTACTTAATGTACTTAAATTCACCAAGCTGGTAGGCAAAGAAGGTCATTTGAATTATCACCTAAAAGTAAAGCATGAATAAGATATTTGACTTTCTCCATTAATACAGCCATTTGCAAACTGAGAGAAGGGAATGGATTCTGAAGTTCACCTTTGCAAGTCATGGATGGCATATTTTTCACGATGTCATCAGGCTACCATTAACCATTAGAACACTTAGAAATTTTAATCTAGCCTTCAAGTTTGCTCTTCCTAAATGATGCAGGAATTTAGGGGCACAAGACATGCAGCACCTCCTAGGGTAAAGCAATAGGTTGAGGCAACTTGCCAAAAATCAATTTTGACCAGTCAGATATTGGTAAAAGAACAGTCTAGGTTATATAGTCGGACCATATAAAAACAAGAGCAGCTGTGATTAAGTTGAAATGGTAAATAGAAAAAGGTCTGAAAGCAAGAAGTGAAGGCCAGATCTTACGTATTTATTTACACACTGATCTAGGGGGGATGGGGGCAGGAGAGAAAAATAAAAAAAAGAGCACACAGCTGCCATCCCAAAAACAGACCTCCCATCTGCCACCCACGATTTGCATGTCACCTTCTCCAGGCTCATTTGTACTTCATTAACTGCCATTGACTTAACAAGATTTATGCAAATGACACCATAGGAGCTCACTAACTCCCACTGCAATCAAGTGATTATGTATGTACAATTCTCCACAGCAATGAAAAATTAATACATGACAAGCCCCCTCACCACTGAGCTGAGCTGCTCACTTTTATTTTTCTTGTTGTGCCTTTTATTATTATTATTATTTGAATGTACTCTACTGATAAAAATTTAGCAAGACTGCAGAAAACAAAGTAATCTTTCCAAAACATTGCCAAATCCTCCCCCCCACACACAAAGCATGCCACCCTAAATGGTGCAGCCTAATGCATGCTTCAAAATATTCACTCAGGCTACCAGGAACAAGTCTTCAGTTTCAGAATGAATGGTTTTGAACTGAGGATACTCCAAAAAGGCTAAGCCATTCACTCAGTTTGCTTTAAGGGTAGTTCTAGCTATGCTACTAAAGACAGCTTAAACATTTTCAGTTGAAGCACCTCTTTCTCAGAAGTAAAGAACTTTCTATGGATTTTAACTCTGGGCTAATACTGTTCCAAACAATTTCTAACTCCATTTAATCATTAGAAGATATTTAAATAGCACACTAACTAAACCTTCCCCCCCCGCCCCTTCCCCCACCCTTTTTTTTTTTGTTGTTGAAAATTACAGAATTTGCAGTTCTCAAAGGTTGCCAAGAGCACAGCGTTTAGAGGCATGCTGATGGTTTGTATCTCCTTGGCAAAGTGGTCTTCCCAAAATTTCACTCACTTTTGACAGAAGGTAGCAGTCAAGCTTTAAAAATATTCCTGCTTTTCACTGCCTACATTTTGGGTTTCTGCTGGGAGCAAGAAGGTTTGCCGGAACACTTTTATTTGGCTTAGTCCAATAAAACTGTATTTATCACTGCAGTGAAAAGTAATTTTTAACATTCAGAAAGGACAAAAAGAGTAAGAGCATTAACTCTTTTCAGGCAGATGGCTTTATCTTGAGAAAAAAGGTGAAGGAGCACCTGAAGGAGCAAGGTGTTGCCTTGATAGGAAATATGTCATTTAAAATTTTGCCCATGTCCACCAAACCCTCATGGAACAAGAATTTAGGAGCAGGTTGCAGCTTCTAGCTTCTTTTGATCAAAACCCAGCACCAAAGTCTAGTGGCCATGAAGGCTAGTATCCAGGTCCCAGAAAGGCTGTAATACAAACTTAAAAGCAACTCTTGATGGCAACATAGCTCACTTCCACAAGATGTCCATGTATATTGAGAGAAAGCAGGAGAAATTCAACTTCCCTACAACCACCTCACTCTTCTACTAATTTAAACCATCTCCAAATATACAAAAGCATGACTTTGATGGCAAACATCAGCCACAGCTGCAGAGGTTTGACAGCTGCAGTATAGACCTGATCCATGAAAAAAAACTTGTAGTTGAGATGAATGACAAACTCGTTGCATTCTCTACACCCCTAGAGGAGTGAGTTTTTCATACACGTCATCCGTGCTCCCCCCAACACATATAAACATATGTGACTAATATCAGCTCTTCCTCTTCCCTCTCACATCCCTTCTATTGATGGAAGAGATTTTGGGTTTTGTCTAAAGTAGAACATTTCCAGTCTCTGGATAACTTGCTTTGTTTTTGTTTGGTGGGTTCCTTTGGTTGCTGTTTGTGAAGATTGTTGCTGAAGGCTTTTCCTTTATTTGTTGGGGAATTTGTTGTTGTCTGGTTTTTGTGGGGTTTTGGTTTTTTTTTTAATTTGTTTGTTGTTGTTGTGTTGGCTTGGTCTTTGCCTTTTTTTTTTTTTTTAAAGTGGGATTCTTAGGAGACTCTAGATAAGAACCCACAGACATCACAAAACACACTGGAAAACCAAGCAATTGGTTTAAACACCTGAGTAGCGAAGACCTCTGCCTTGCACCAGCCCTTATAAAGTACTGATAGCAGGCACACAGAGCAAGAACCCACAGAGAATAAAACTCTGACACCAGACAGCAAAAAGCCGTGGTCACTGCATGCTTTCAAAGATGTCCCAAAGATGCAACAGACAAGTATATGTATGAAGGGGACAAAGGCATCTTGCTCAACAGCACCTTCAAAAAATTAGACGAGATATAACATAACTGGGAGTTACTCTTGATACAAGCATGGGGTAGTGTAGTGAAGTACTTTTGGGCTAATAGGAAGGCAAATGTTGGAAAATGTGGTGACTATGAGATTAAAAGGAACAGTTTTAATGATAGAAGGTATTTCTCCTACAGCAATACTGTGAATACTGCAATTTAAATTCACCTTCCTGGAAATAGATTCCTCTTTCTACTGACTGACCATTTGTCAAGGAAATGTATCATTATGAAAGAGGCTTCTCATTGCAAGGGGCATGGTAGCACAACACACTAAAACTTTTAAGTCAAGAATCTCCTTTTCACATCCCTCTGTCTTATTCACAGTTAATGCATAAGAGACAATACCTTTTTGAGCTGGATTTGTACCGTCTCAGAGAAATGCTCGAGTATGTGCCACCTGTAGAGCCCATCAATAACAGTGTCATATCAGCAATAACTTGGTGCTATTTCTCCTGATAGCACTTTTCCATCTAAGCAGCTGGTAGACAAAAAGCTAATCTCCTGGTCAAACCTCAGGAGCCACTTCTGCTTCAAATAACGCCGTTTGTAATCAAGGAACACTTCAAACTAACATACATTTTCTAACAGCAATAAAACATTGTCAGTGTGAATACATATAGTGTATCAATTCTTAATTAAAAAAGGTAGTTCTTTTTTCCTACTTCATTTTTTTAAATGGTTAGGTGGAGATAGCTTCCTACAATTTACTGAAGTTTGACTGTAATACAAAAGATGTGTGAACTTCAAAATCCATTTGCTTAACATATGACATGAAATACCTGAGAGCAGGCATCCTACAGCTCTGCATGCCACTGCATACCACAGTCTCCCTTCCAAACCCGCAATGAACAGCATCTGCTGACTATAGACTTGGTCAAATATTTCCTGCTAATCACTTGTAGTTGACAAAATGGAATTACCGTAATTGGCATTAATAACAAAACCCTACAGATCCCCCAAAGATTAGTCACACTCAGTATATAGGTAGAGGTTGCAGGGACAATTTTTTCAGTACAGATGTTCAAGGGATTGCATGGGATACTTCATTACAAAACAGTAGAGTGCAAGCACACTTACAATGCTTATCTTACAGTACTCTTCCTACAAGTGCATTTTGCATCACATTAATACAAGATTTTGAAAAAGAACAGTATGCATGCCTTGAACAACCAGTGAAAAGTATATTCCTCTTGGTTGTTTTTTTTCATTCTCACTTGCCTTCATAGACACTTCTGTTTAATTAGCATTACCCAAAACAATTCCAGCCAGTCTAATTCACTTCGTACCATGCAAAAGCTGCTATAAAAAAAAAAATTGTAGCTTGTTTTAAATGCCTGGAATCTCCTCCCCTGAATGCAGAGCCAAACACTGACCTGATCTGGTTTCAAACTGCTCTTCTGAATTGCAGTGTGTTTGATTAAAATTTGTCTACTAGAGATTCACAGACACAACAGCACACTTGCTGCCTGATGGTCCCGAAAGGTCTTTTTGACTATCTTTAGGAAAAGAAAAAAAATCACGGCAAATAGTTAAGGGTACAAAACCCATCACTCTCTTACTTTCCAGAAAAATAAAAACAAACCCACAACTCTTAAAAAAAACAACTCCCAAAAACTGAAACAAACAAGACACCCATGAAGCCCACAAAGCACATCAACCCAGCCCTAAAGAGGAGACCCAGGGCTACCTGGCATGATGAAGCACGGACTGAAGAAAGATTTAAAGAGGCAGGTGACCTTCTGGAGGGTAGGAAATCCACCAGAAGAAATTGGAAACAACTGTGTGGGAAGACAATATGCACCTCTCCCTCTGCACTTCTGCCATCTCCAGCAAAGTAACTCTCACAAAAGTAAATACTTACAACCACTACCACAGAAACTATGTGTAAAGCATCCCTTGGAAACATGAAAAGTGGTGTTTATCATCTGTGTGAATTCAGTGCAATTCATTTTGAGGAAGTAAATGACCTCATTCACTCAAACACACTGCATCAGTTGCTGGCACCGCTTTTGCCTTTCAAAGGAGTGTTCTCAGCTACAATTGAGTTTCTGGGCTAATGAAAGTTCATCTAGGCTAGTAAAACAGACCAAAACAAATCCTTGAATTCAAGTCCTGTTGTGTAATGAGGAAGTTTAATTAAGGCCACACATTACAGCTGTAAACGTTCTCTTATATAATAAGGTCTAAATGAAACTGAACCTAATCAAAGTTACAATTCCTTCATTAGCAAATTACAAACAAGAGCGCACAGCTGACACACTGGCTATGATTATCACAACTAATTGCCTCGTTGTTACGAACCAGCCTGAAACTGTGTTCAGATGTCCGTCTGCAGTAGCAAATTAGGGCCACATCAGGCTATTTCTGCGATCACAAGGGGCTCTTGTAGAGCGATCTGATTTACCCTGTCGACTGGCAGCACACGGCCCAATCAAAGCCCCCTCTACAAAGGCAGCTTTGAAGCCAGCACAGCCTAGAAACCCGCTCCATATGCAGGCCGGCAGACTGCACTTCATTAGGCCTGTTGTCACATTTTCCCTCTTCTTATTCTAATGATCCTATTTTAATACACATAGGAACCTCTCCTAATTGATGTCAAGTGAGTGACTTCCACATTCATCACCAGAGCACATCAAACACATCTTGGCGCACGGGCCGCCATCAGAGTGCTTAAGACCCGAGGTGTGTCTCCAACTATGGAAAGAAAAAAAAAAGGGAAAAAAAAAAGAAAAAAAAAAGAGTATTTCGGCATTACCTGTTTAATTGGGATTGCACGACCGCTTCCAATGCTATCTGTTCTGCTCTCCAGGACCTTCTTCTCTTTGTCTGGGTCACTCCCCTTCCGAGACTGCAGAGCAAAAAGAAAGTTTGTGCTCCATTAAATGTAGCAGTTCACACAGAGGATGCTTCTCAAAATGTTTAAATCTCTCTTTTTGTTTTTCGAAAGCAATTAAAATAAAGTATTTGGACATACAAACATAGGCTCAAAAGGTGCAAGTTAGAATCTACACATGTACACAGCCATCCCAAAAACTGAATGCTAAAATACCACCTCTAATTTTCAAACTATCCACTTGTTCGAAGCAGTGTTTGGGTTGAAAGAGTTACAGTTTCACTGCCTGAAGACCTAGCAGATCAGAGGACACAATTCTGAAGTCTCCAATAGTAGCTCCAAAGAGAAATGAAGGTTCCAGCTTCTCATTAAAAAACAATCTGATCCATACATGCATACATTTAACTTACATCTGTGTGGTTTTTAGAAATGTTATCAACTGCTTTGAAATGTGATTTTGTGATACTGGTTTTGATCAACTTCATTTTTTTCCCCTACCTTTCGATTGTTATAAAGTTGAAATGGCAAGAAAAGTTAGCAACTAATACTGAAAAAGAAGTTATCTGAACACAATGAAGAACAATCAGCGTGAGGAAAATGTAACCAATGTTTAAAGCCTGAATTGCCTGATCTTGGCTTTCTAACAGAAGAAGTGCCCAGGAGGAAGCTCACAGTGCTCACTTGGTAACTTTATAAAGTTATATAGGAATTTTAAGAAGTTATTCAGATTCCAGTCCATCATTGTGAAAGAATGCCTAAGCATAATGATTGCAAGAGATTTATTTTATCACCAAAAAGAAGGCCTGAGAGTCATCCTCCTTAATAACTGAACTGACAAGTGACAACTTCACTCCATTACTTTTCAATAGGAACATTACTCTCACAATATCGAAAATGGGAAAACATTTTCATGTGCTTTTCAAATGAGAATGATATATGAAACAGATACATTTGTGATGTCCAGTATCACATTGGGAAGCTAATGAAAACCAGAGTGACACAAGATCCTACTTTTATTTTTCAGCAAAAAGAGATGTTTGAAAGACACTGAAATTAAGAGAACAATTAGGATCGTGGATAGCTATCACCCACTTTCCATATTATACGAAGGGGTGGAAGGAAGAAAAAAAAAAAAAAATCCCTGAAGCAGTTGCCCGCAGGCACGAGAGCGGGGAAGGGGAGGGCGAAAACCCACAGAGGAAGACTTCAAGTAACACCATTCTAAGCAACATATTTACCCAGCAGGGACCCCGTGCTGCTTTCCCCGCTCTGCCAGGAACGGGCTCCTATCACTAGTTACTATGGTTCGGGGCAATGGAATGACGTGCCGGGGAATTAAACAAAGACTAAATGAAAGAAAGCAAAACAAGTGGGAGGGATGAAATCCAGTGTTCAGGATAACTATTGTTCCTCGTCCTTCAAGACAGATTTCTGAATCTGAAAGTGCCACTTTGCAATAATACAAGGCAAAACAATGCTTCAATGGCGCAAAGCGCCCGTAAGTGACATTTTAAAGAAACTCAGTGAAGGTAGCCAAATCCTTGGGAGGGAAGTTGTCAACTTGAATGTTTCTTTTTTTATTTGGCTTTTTAAAAGGAAGGATCCTGCCTCTGAAAACCAAGCTAAAGTATCTACACACTAGTTTTCATTTTCTAAATCATTATGTCTTCCAGTCTGTAAAATATCTGGAAATAAAACATTGCACACAGAAGGGAAATTTATATATGCAAAATATTGTGAAATGCCCAAAGTGTAGAAATAAAGACATTTCTGTTAGGGAAATTCTATTCTAGCTGCTTGTAACAGAACGCATGAAATTTTCAAGAGAAGAATCTTAGCAGGCTCCTCGATTTATAAAGACAAACTGCAGTGAAACAGATACATTCTGATCTTTTATGCTTTTGTACCTATGACACACACAATGCATCTTGTATCCTACAGTGTGAAAAATAAAAAGATTCTAAACTATACTGGATCAACATTTGCTAGGCCTTTTTTCTGATGTCACATCTACACATTAAGTCATTCTATTTTAAACTTCATTCAAGTGAACTAGAAAAAGTCCAAAAAAAATTAGAACACCTGCATGAATATCATCTGAGTCACTTCCCCTTTGCATTGCAAGTCATAAACAGAGCTACACCAATATAAAATCTTACCCAAGTTAGGTCTGTGAAGTAAGATTTAGTGCCAGAGGGATACAGTAGCAGAGTCTGGGCACACCCAGAATCCAGTATCAGCAGTGCAGAGAGCCCCAAAAGCAAGAGCATTGATCTCTAATAGCAAATGCTGAGACAGAGAGCTCATTTCAACTTTTATAAAAGTCTTGCTTCCAGTTTTGCAAAGCTCTAAGATAGGTGATTTTGACTGTGGGACAGCAGATGCTTCTTCTTGTACCAGTTCTTTCACCCCGTATCCTTATAGTCAGTTCTTTACTGAAGTGGATCTCATGTACATCCTAAATCCCCATCTGTACTATGCACTACTTTTTAGTTAGCTGTCTCTGTTAATATATGGCACAAAAGACATTTATCCTTCTGCTAATACTCGATTTGTGTTTCACCCAACTAGAAAGTCAGCAATTGCAACAATAGCTCTGCAGCAAAAATTAACATTCCAAGTCAAAAAGATCAGATGCTGCATTTAAAGCGCTTAAATGTAAATGTGCTTAAAATTCTCAACTCTAAAGTTGTAATCAATTTAAGATAAGACACATCTGTTTCCTACTGAACTCTGTTTTCTTCCAGCACTAATAGATCTTCACATAGGAATCCAAACATATTACCTATGCTAGAGAACAAAGAGTGATTTGCTATTAAACAGAAATATATTTATTCTGTGAGTGATAAAAGCATAAGCAAGTAACAGACTAGGAAAGAAGCAAAGAAACCCAGAGATAAACAGTAAAATTTTGATTTTGCACTCTGTTCATGACTAGACAGAAAATACTAGTCATCTATTTAAATAATTGCAGGATATAGCTGCTGAAGGAACATGAAAACTGTGTTAAAGTAGGGCCAGTGTTAAATACTTTAGGAGAGAGATTACAGGGCAATTCATGATACAACATTCAGCATGCCCAGATCTTAAAAGACAGAACTAGTTCTGAGGAGTTCATTTGTTTGCTTCGTTTTTTTCCCCTAGGATTTGCTTTTCCCCAAAATTTTCTCCCAGTTATTAGACATTAAGGCAATTATCAATGGCCTCTCATATTACTAAACTTGGTTCTCACTATCATATAAACTGTCACAACCCAGAGCTTTAGTGTATTTGCTTATAGCAAATGCAGTTGCTTTAATGTTCTCAAACTCTTTCTGGCTCTGTGAATGGATTTTTCTCCATTCACTTTCTCAAATTTATATTTACTCTGATTTAAAATATCCCCAGTTTCCCAAATGTCAACAACATCTATAGAGCCCTTCGAGCATGTACGCATCCTTCAGACCAGAAACGGTTGGCAAATGCTTTTGAGGGATGCTGCGGAGTCCCAGCTGTTTCCAGAAGGGTTTCTCTGCTGGCAGTTCCTGGGCTGACACTGACACCTAGTGGGGTTGGTAACTCAGGAGTACACTCCAACAGCATTTTCACCAACAGATCTGCACAGTTGCTGTAAAATGCCATCTTTGAACTTTGACTCCTCTTCACATGTCATCCGTTTTCGCACATTTAATTGTTTTGCACATAGACTAAAACGGAAAAATTTCATTCTTCGTAGGAGTTCGAAAAAACTAATTTTAAATCAAAGTATGACGTGAGATGGACACGTGAACTACAATCCCTGGATTCCAAAACTTTTTAATTACTTAAAGGCGGAGAGGTCAGAGTTTGTTTACAAGACAAGGAAATGGTTCTATACCCTTTTTGAAGACAGTTCCCGAGATACAACCAAGGAGTGAGCTTGTTTTGGGAAGTGAACATGACATCACCCTTGGAATAAAAAGAGAGTAAACTCTTTATGGTGACAGGCAAGTCATGGCTTTTAAAGCACAACTCATGGGTAGCTACAATTATGAAAGGAATTATATGTGAGCCCTAAGGGATCTTGTGTTTGCTATAAAGCATGTTAGGTGTCAAAAACACACTTACAAACCTACAATTACATACACAATACAATCCCAGAGCTTCCAGCAAGACTGCTAAACTGTGGAAATCATCACTCAAGGCTTCATTATCATCTCCCAAACTACACATGCATAACAAAGACCTATCATATTCGACTAGTCAAGCTTTTGTATTCAGTACATCGCTTCTTGCATTTTGAAGCAAGAAATGGATGGTTTGGGAAGGAAAAAAGTAATTTTCACCTCCAGCACTTCTCTTAACCCTGGGAAAAAAAAAATGGAGACTGTCTAGCAATAAAAGTAGCATGGGTCAGTTTTGCATACTGAATGGTATTCCCATGGTAAAACCAAGACTTCTCTACAAACACAGGAGACCGCACAGAGAAATACTGAGTCATCATCACTGCTCAGCAGAGGCTCAGATTGCTCTTTGACTACTGCCAAACCAGGGAATTGAGGCAAGTCTGAGAACTGAAGCTGGACAAAGGCATCAGAATTCAACTGATGATTCACTTGTTTCACTGCAATTCATAACATGATAAATTTACTATATTCAGTTACTGTTTAAGTCCAACAGAATCCAAGTGGTTTTGGTTTTGAGACCAGAGACCCCATCACATCACTCCTGCTTGTATTAGACTAGCTCGACTCAACAGGGTTGAAGTTCAGGCCATCACTACAGAGCACTATGTAAAACACAGCAATAGTCTCTTCCTTGGCTCACTCACCGTGAAGAGGTTGGATCGGCGCTTGGACTGTTTACGGACAGGAGTTGGTGTGTTGGCAGTGGGAGGAACATCAATCCGTAGCTCCTTCTGGCTGGTGCTTGGAGTTGATGGGACAGAGGAGGAATAATCACTTAAACTCCCTCCTCCATTACTGGTCTGCAAGGATTAAAGTTAGTTTTAAACAGTGATACAGTGCTTTCAGGAAGTTACAATCCACAGCTGTATCTTAATTAGTCCTGATACATAAGAACAGCAGGCTAGGCTCAGGAACACAGCAGGACTACACTACTCCCACTTCTCCACACATTTCTTTTCCTAGTCCTTAAATATTCTCCCTGCCATTTTTTTTTTAAATTTAGATTTTTCTGTTGATGTGACAGGCATATTTTCATGTTATACAACATAATCTTGGATGAACATACATAGTTTCATTTCTATTACTAGTGTATGAGTAAGAAAAAAAATCAGGGAAGAGCCTGTAAATTTTGGATTACTACTTAGAAATTGCTAAACCAAATTCTGCCTCAAACCTAAGAAAAAATACTTAAGTGTCACAGAACTGCATATCTAGACTTAATGCTGGTCTGGAGATGTCCACTCACTGAGAGATAACCAAGAAAATTAAAATAATCCCACATTGTAAAATGGTTGCTGCAGTGCTAGATAGTTCCCAACACATTTGCTTGAGCCATTGGCATAGAGATACAAAATGCTAAAGGAAGAAATTGCAATTTATTCAAAATAGCCAACACGTAAAAGCTACATCACAGTCTTGAAAGAAATAAAGCAGTCACTTAATTGGCCTATAAAACAATTAATAAATTGAGGTAACAAGCTGCTAATACAAAGAAGATGAGGAAACCAGACAGAACAGAAAGGATCAAAAATGTGATTAAGAACTAAGTCTTGGCATTTGCTTGTTTGGTTGGGAGGGGATTTTTTGGTGTTTTTTTGCTTTTTTTTTTTTTTCCCCCCCTTACATAATTTTTATTATTACACATGATATAAACAAGCACTAAGAGCATTATTAAAAAGGATATGGAATTAGTGTGGCAAGAAGCAAGGACAGAATTTTTTCCTCTCAGAATCAGGTATACACCTTGAGAATATACTGTATATGCTGATGAAAGGCTGGAGCAAGGCAAAGGTGGAAAGTTTTGGACACTGTTGATGAAAAGCTCACCAGAGACCAGCAGCAGTCTACACAACTCACACAATTATGAGGGGGGGGAATAAAGGTCTAAGATGTACACAAAATCATGGGGAAAAAAAAAAAAAAAAAAACACCAACTTTAAAGCAGCTAAGTTTCCTAAAAGCAGCGAGAAAAGATGGTCAAAGGGTATTTCCAGGATTCCTGAAGAGAAGGATTCTCCCATGACACTTAACCCATTACTTGGTCTCATCTTAACTGCTGTAGGTAAGAATTCAGCTCCTTGGAGATCAGCAAATGGAACCAAGTTCTCAAGTTGCAAGTCAAGATGAAACTTTTGAAGAAAAAGCAAGCAGAAGACAAGACTTTGTACCATCCAGCTGAAGTTTCTTTTAACAATTTCAAGTCCTCTTTTGATTATTCTGCTTTTCTGAATTGTGTTTTGATTTGGGTTGGGTTTTTTTTTTTTAATAGTTTCTGTTGTTGCTGCTTTGGTTTTGGTTTTTTGTTTGCTTGATTTTTTTTTTTTTAAAATGTAAGAGGCATCCAGGATAAGAGGCATGAGACAAGCAGCTTGTGTTTGGCTGAAGGGCCAATCGGTGCAGGCAAGGAACACCAAGTCACCATTTCTCTGTAAACAACATGTTCCTTGTTTCATTGTGTGACAAAATAGGACTGCCAGTAAAGCAAATTTTTTTTGATGAAGAAAGTTCTCCTCTTTAAAGTATGTGTGTATGTATATGGCATTAAATTCAATTTTCCCTTCATTCTGATTAAATTGGCAAAGCGTGGCTGCCAGAAAGCCAGAGATAAGGTTAGTGAAAGTAATTGAGGAAGATCTTGAGAAGCATTTTCAACAGCATTTCCAAGTGCCCAGGGGAACTAGCAAGCAGGATTTTCACACGTCCTAAATGTACGAAACAAGATGTGAAATGAAAATTTTTAGTGTCCTAACAGAGAATGGTAACACTGCAGAGATGAGCAGGACAACCTGGGGAGAAGTGACCTTAATCTACTCTGCATTTTCTTTCCCTTTCTCTATAGCATCTTGCTGAGAAACCAAGTAACACTACAAGAGAATAAACAGCCTGCAAGTAAGTAATACACAAAACATGTAAGAGAATAAATGGCCTGCAAGGAGAGACACTGAACTTGGGGAAGTCAGTTTACCTCTGCAAAGAAACACAGGACAGACTCTTGCATGAAAAAGTCATGAAAGTAAACATGTACCTAGAACACACTGAATTTCAAACTTTTTGGTGATAATTATCAGCCAAAGACTTAGAGAATGAGTACTCAAACCAATAGACGCGTTTGTGATGAGGATGGTGGGATGAAATATTTAAAACATGGCTGACAAAAGAAGGCATAGGCAGAGAACAGGTGGAAACCCAAAAACTGTAAAAATAGCATTAAGGAAGCAGACCAAAAATGCTGCTGTCATGGCTTTCAGACTGCAGTGGTGAAGACCTACTGTCCACTCTGCCATGACTGAACTAAAGCATGGAAAATCAGCGAGGAGGAAGCCTAAGGAAGGAACCGTTAATAGGAAAAGGCACTGGACACATTTAAAATCAGGCAACTGTAAGCTTCACCTGAGGGGGGGAGGGGAATCATAGTGGTTTAATACCTCAAAACACATAGAAACCTCTTCTACAGAAAAGGGCAAGAGGAAAATTACATTGCACACCAGTGACAGGATTTGAACCACAAGCTGTCAAAAGTAATTGATGCAGCTTTGTTTCATAACAGTGATGAACTTGGTAACTATGCTTTTTTTTTTTTTAAATAAAATCAACAGATTTCTACCCTAATTGCCTATTTCCCCAGACAAAGCATGTAAAGGATTCCCTAAAATGTTACATTTTTGATCTTTCATTATCTTACAGCATAATTTTAGACACTCCGCAGTGAGGTACTGTCTAGTGTATTTTTAAGTGATTTATTTTCTAGGAGCGAGTAACTCCTAAAGGAAAACACATACATGGTGGGCATTCCAGTCTCCAAAGACAAGCATTCCTTTACTCATAGCTTCTACAAAGAGTCCTGCAGGCAATGTTTCTTTTCTCACACACACCAACCCCACTGGATTTCAAACTTGGTAAATAAAATTCTAAGGTGGTTTGAGATAAGCTATGTCAAATCCACTGGCTGGGGGAGTTTGTTTTTGGGGGTTTTTTTGTTTGTTTGTTTTTTGTTTTAATTACCTACTTAAAAGACTTCAAAAGTGGAAAGCTTGAAGATTTCCACAGAATGAAAGCATGACTACCAATACCAAACTCCAACTCAGGGTGCTAGTAATTAGCACACATAGAAAACTATATGACCTCTCTGAAACACCTCAGAAAGAATGGGTTTGACATGGAAGCTCAGATGTGAGCTCCAAGTTATAGGCTGCACAGACAGAAGCAATGACAAATGCAACCAGACAAGCACTTTGAAACATCTCAACCTAACACACTGCTGAAAGAAACAAAAGGTTTTGACTGGTCTCTATTGGGTTGTTTGCTTGCACCAAACAGTTCACAGACTTTGCCACATGAAGGTCATATGGAGCAGTTTCCAGCCATCAGCATGTGAGCATTTAATAACAAGTTCACTGGAGTGAGGTAGAGAATTTAGGACATGTGGCAGTAACTGTAATTCACAGAACTTTAGTATTTGTCTTGAGTCATAAAAATCAAGCCAGTCAATCTGAAGAACAATCTTCTGCTTGTCACATGTGGGCCAACATGTATCCAGTATAAACCAACTTGCTGACTGTAGACAAACTGGTCAAAGTTGTGGCAGCCAAAACCAACCAAACATGCACTCTAATGCTCACTGAGACATGACACAGCTTAACATCACCTTTTAAATCAGTTTCTTCTACTAAGCTGCTCTCAAGACTTGGACATACCTGAGACATCAGCATAAAGGTCTGAGTCACTGCTCTTAACTAGTCATGGGACAGAGGTCAATCAAATGAGTCTAGATAATGAAACTATTGGCCTTGATAGAACCATTTACATGGATACATACCTGCTTGGTTTTCTCAGGGCACAGATCTTCCCATTCTCATTAAGGCAGCATGCCTATTCCTAAACACACTCGGTTTCTGGACATACACAGCGTAACCTTGACTTTCCTTCCTACTAGCAAGATACATAAACTGATAGTGGCCAACAAACTTCAGCAAGCCATAAAAAAAAAAAAAACAACCCAAAACCAAAAAACAAAAACACTCCAGAAGCCTTGCATTTTAGGGGTATGTTCTTTCTGGAATACACCTCAGCTGACTGTATCTGTAGTATTTACAAAAATCTTTACTATCTATACAGGCTTCTACCTTTGTTACCACATAGACTCATGCTGTAAAAAACCCTCAATATTGTGGCAGCAAGCACCAACTTTGCAGGATATTATCATTACACTTTTGCAAAACAAGAACAACTCGGATGAAGCTATGAGCCTGGCACAACTTGACCTAACAGGTCCATCGAATGCAGTTACCTCAAAGGCAGGTATTGCCAATGAAAATGGTAAAACCTGTAATGACATTCCTGCCAGTACCTCACAAGAAAAACAAACCTTTGTATACAATGTCCACAGCTCACTGCAGAACAGGACTCAATCGAGTGAAATCCTACACTTTAAAAACTTTCACGTATTTCAGATTTCCTCAGTAAACAATCCAGTGAGTAATTTACCTGGTCTCAAAAATGCAGGTCACTGCTGAGCTGTAAGAGAATGCTGGACTTGCTCTTTTACCTGCAAGGGGTGTGCTCCTGACTGGCCACTGACACGGACGTGGCAAATAGATAAATTATCTGGTATTGCCACATGATTCAGAAAGCTTACATAGTGCAAATGTCAGGACAAAGCACTGCATGAGAGCATAGGTAAAACAAACCTGAACTTAGTCTTCTTTACAAGTAACTTGATAGACAAATATATAACAGGATGCCCTCCAGAAAAATCATCTCTAACTACTGCTTGAGGAGAAAATGAAGGCTGTAGGTCCCACTTCTAAACCAGGCAAGACATTGCCAGAGCTTCAGGGAGCTTAGGAACTGTGGGAATAAAGCAAGCCTTGATAAAAAGCACAGATTACACTTAATGACAGACACATTTGGTGTCTGCACCTTCTGGTTTTGGGGGAGGCAGGGAAAAATGTATTTCTATAGAACAAAAGCCTCATTGAAAATTCTTTCTTTAGGACATATTTTCTTTCTCACCTTTATAATATTTTCTCATGAAAGTCACATTATTTTGGTCTTTCCCCTGAAAACACTCTAGATGTCCAATTCACTGAAAGGATTTTGGCAATATCCAGCCACACATCCAAAAGCAGATTCAGAGGAAAACTGTTTAGTTGTTGCCTCAGTAAAAGCCAGAAAGCCTTGAGTGTGCTGCTATGGAATACAATTTTGACAGCAGATTTCAAACCTAGGTCCAAATAAGGCTCTGGAGATTTTAATCTAGCCCTCCACACTGAGACTAAATCATCTTGTCCTAAGTGAATGATTTCCACCTTTTCAGCAGTTTGGAACCTGTCCATCTCAGGAGCTTCTGCCCTTTCTCATTGTAACACATGGTAGAAGAAAGAGTAGATCTGTCCTATCAGACAGACCAAAGAGCACCAAGAGAACCTGAAGACAGCTTCTGAAGACAAACTTGGCCGGTACATTCAAAAAAGCCATTTTGATGAAATGATTAATAATATTTAATAACCAAAGGTAACAATAAGCTTCAAAAACATGCTGTCAGCAACTGCTTTATGAACTGGAGAACCTAACATCATGTCTGAGTCTGAAGACCTTAGAAAAGGTAACTATGCGCATAACAAAACCTAACACAGGAACATAACTGCGGCCCTGTGAAGACAGAGAAGGAAAAAGTACACCAACACATGCACTGAGTTTTCACTCCTGAGTTCTGGAGAATGCACTTCCACATACATGTGTACTGTGTGGGGAACTGTGCACAGGAACAACAGGCAGCGCATACATAAAGTACTTGTTTTAAATGTTAGAGATTACTTAAAAGTAAGCTTGCAAATGCAGAAGGATTATTGAATAGCTTACAATGGTGTTGAATATTGTTTTCACTTAAATACTGTCTTCAATGTTCACTTAAACATTGTTTTCTTGTAGTTCTATATTTGCAATTACATGAAAAAGCAGAAGCTAGTTAAACCATGTAGTCTCTTGATAGTCAAGTGCCTAAGATATTACAACAGATTATTTCATCCCACATGACCCCCACTATAAATAATTGTACCCTACTATTTAGTGCTTCTCCATAATCAGATCTCATATACAGTAAAATAATGCATTGATTAAGCTGACTGCACTTTGCTTTTAACAGTTTAATTTACATATTTAGACAATCATGTTGTAGTAAAAACTTTATGGAGGCATAGTGAAAGCATAAATAATGGACCTTGACAGATTTGCAGCAGGGAGCAAGGAGCAAGCTTGTGTGCTAGCCACACCCGAGCTGCACTTCAGTAAAATGTACATTAGATTCCATAGTTTTCCATGTGCAGGACTGTAGACATATCTGAGAGCATTTTCTGGAAGGGGATATTACCTTGGCATTCAACACTTTGGAGTACTGCATGAAAGTAGAGATATTCATCTGAACACACAAATAAGCCTGCCGTCATTTGACAACTGAAACTACTGGCTGGAGGACAACTTGTTGGTATTAAGGCTTAGAATTTCCCCCAAGGTATGCTAAGCACTGGATCAGGCAAGGGGGGGTACTACTTTTTTTTTTCCTTCCCTTTTCTTTTCTCTAAAGCCTAAGCTGACTGCAGAGTCATCTGGAGAGTTTGTGAGAGTTAGATCACCAGAGTGATCCAACCAGAGAAGGAACAATATTTCACTTTATCTGAAGCAATCTGTGTAACCACTGCTTCTGAAGGCCTTCAGTCCTGTGGAGAATGCAAGTAGCAGGGCACTGTAATGATAACATTTTTGACTCATGGAGGAAATCTTCAATGAAACATCATTACGTCAAAAGAAATTTTCTAAAGGGCAAGACATCAGCCAGTCTTCCAGCCAAGATCAGAGATGGTAAATCTTCCCCCAGATCATCTTAAACTTGGAATTGCAGTTGCAAAATTCTTTTAAGTCTAGAATAAGGGTTCGTCTTCCTTACCTTAAACAAGGTTGTACTGCCTTTAAGAACAGCACAAAGGCAGTAAGACATAAAATAGATTTATGACCTAGACTTTTAGCCATGACATCAGTCTCACAAGACAGACATCTTTGGCGGATGCTGCAATTGCCCCTTTAGATAATTATGCCAGCTAGTAAAGGCAGTGAAAAACATACTTTCATTTTTATTGAAAGAGATTGTAGGGATTCTTATCACAAAAGCCACCCTGACTTAATTTTCCCAAACAATTCTTATCACTGGCAACAAGTCTGCCACATAGATGAAGTGCTCATCTAGAATTCAGTATTTGTTGTTTGCTTCCAAACTAGACTTGAAAAGGAAACTGGAGAAAAAGTAGATACTCCATGTTCTTTATATAACAAGAAGGGTGACCACAATTGCTTTGAGATAATGCAGAACATTGAGATGTAGCTGGCTAAGAATGGACTGTACAAAGCACTATCTATCCTCCTCTCAAAGTCTTGAAAAACTATATAGGAATCAACAGACTGACCAAACTAGGTTATTCTTGGATCCAAGAGTAAGGTCAGTACTGGAAATGGTGCCATTTGTTGTCACATCTCTGTGACACCATATTTCCTCTTTCACCACTGAATGTGACAGCTTTTACCCCCCACAAGCAGAATGATTTTAAGGGCATGAACACACACAACTGCCTGAAGGACACTCTTTGGAAAAAGAGTATTTCAGAGAAGGTTAGTTCCAAGTGCTTGTGGCAATGAACTGCCTGAGGAATTTTTGGTCAATGGCACATACAACAAGAAAATTCCATATAAGGAACTTGTACTTAACCAGAAGGTGCCAGGGGTCTTCAGAAGAGTCACACATGTTAACATTTGATTTAGAAAGGGGTGTCTTAACTTCAGCATTTTCTTTTGGCATAATCAGCCAAAGTGAGAGTCACAGTCTGAGGATGGTATCTGGACTCAGCTCAAGGCATAACATCTCATAGTAAAGAACTCTAAAACCAAACTGGCATCTGGATCTTCGGAGATAATCCAATGGTGGAAATTTTCACTAGGGCACAGAAGACCACCATTCACTACAACCACAGAAGAACCAAAGCATTCACCCCGTGGTATACATCTAAACTAAGTGTTTGCAAAACACTGTAACTTGTCAAATTAAAGAGGAAAATTGGTAACAAAACCTCTCCTGCAAAGACAGAAGCTTTCTTCACTATGTTGGATTTTTTTTTTTGTTTTTTTGTTTTTTTGCCAAAAAGCAAACACTTGCACATGGAAGAAAGGTCCATAGATATACCAGAACCTCACACAGGTGACTTAGGAGTGTAACATGACCTTAGAAGACATTATTGGTATACTATTGAGTTTAGGTTGAATATTGTGCCAGGAGAGCTGGATATCAGTCAGACATTTCAGTCTGCTGTAGTGGATACCAGGCCACAGGTCTGGTCACAGCCTGTAAGGGTCAAAATGATGTCCCTATACACCCATTTCCCAAGAACGAGAAAGCACAGTGTGAGCACAATCTGCCTGGGACCAAAGGTCTTTGGTCTGAATGACACAGCTTACATATACCCTAACTGTGAATGCGTGGTGGCACTTGGTACTAGAAAACAAAGACACTGAAGGAGAGTATCACAGGAAAGTGAGAAATAACTGAGCAAGTCAGAAAACTCTGGTACTAAGCATATTGTTTCCAAAAATGCCACCAAGGCCACCAGACTTGCCTGCCATGCATTAAGGTAGTATTTTGTTTTGTTTCTACACACAGTATCTGTAAGTCAATATCACTATGTGCCATTAAAGGAGAATCTCAGCAGCAGAGACAGGAAATAACAAATGCACACAGTACTCACAAATGTAGATCTCTAGCACTTGAACCAGTGAGATACACAAGCTACTTGCGCTCAGCACAAAACTGAGCAAGAAAAATAACCAAAACCATAACGAGGCAATTTTAAAATGCAGTACAGAAAATCCTGCTATGGTAAAGGTATATTCACAGCAGCAGGCTGCTGGGCATACATCAGTATGCTCAAAGATGGCTTTAAAGGCAAACAAAAAAAACAAACAAAATGCTTCAAACTACAGATCACCAATACCTTTCAAAAAAGCCAACTATCTACCAACCAGCAAGAAGCACTGGCATAAAAATATACTAGACAAAAAGCAACTGTCAGGTCCTTTTTCAAGCAAGCATTCGCTGTAGTCTGTACCTGGCTGATATGTACAGCAGAAACCTGGGCAGAACACACGGATGAGTGGCTTGGAGAGTTTGGCAGAGATTTGCAGGGGCCGATTGAGAGCTGTTGTTTCTTCCTTGTTGCAACAATCTTCTGAGCAACTAAAGAAAAACAAAACCAGGAAGGTTAGCTACAGTACAGCCCACAAAACGTAGCGCATCAGAAATACACAATCCACAAACCAGACTTCCCTGTTGCCAAAGCCTGCTCCAAAAACTGAACACAATATACCCAGTTAAGATGACAGATGCTGGTTTTCCACAATATACTCCATGTAAGACTCCAGCTCTGAGATGAAATCGCCCCAGAACTCAGTCCACCAGTTGAGCAGCAGAGGACCAGTAACAACCAACAGAAGGAGGGCAGGTGTGGGAGTTACAAAAAGCTGCAACGTGTCCATTGCAAGCTTATAACACCAGACTGACAAAGCTCACAGTAGGACACTGATTCCATTTGCGGAGATGCCCTCCTGACAGACAGAAGATATGTATGAGCAACACTTGACTAACAATCAGGTTTGAGTGCATTTCAGTGGTATGATCCTGGAAGGTGTCCTACCCACAGAATGACAACTCATTACAAAAACCATCACTCCCAGTCCAAGCAGGCTTAGTTTACAACCATGGCCTCTCTGCTGCCAAGAAATAAGATGGGCTTTTCTCAATTAGCAGCCTCTCCATCAGAACAATTGGTTTTGGAAACTAATTTAAAGCATTTGAAGCAAACAATAATCACAATAATAAAACTGGCAAAGGGTTCCTGACATAGAATACCTGGATTAGTAGTCTCAAATTCATTACGGAAAGCAGCAGTATCATGACTTTTTATTTTGGCTTTCATTACTTAGCAGCTCTAGGACAGCTAGGAAAAATGCCATTTTTATTTTGCAATTTATCGAGACATTTTCTTTGGCATGTAAAGCAAAGTTGCACTTATTAAATGCACACAAGAATCAGAGTCATTAACACCTCTACATACAGCTCAGTACACTCACAAAACAGTTATGGCACTGATTTGAAATGCAGCAGCCTCCAGACTTCAATAGTTCTCCCATTTAAAAAGTCAAACTATTGCGATACACTAGAAAGTCAGTTCAGCTAAGATTTTCCAAAAGAGTACATTTTAGGTCATAAACTCTCAAATATCTGTTGAGCTTTTGGGTCAAAAATTAAAAAGCAATCAAAATTTCAGTCTCCAGAAAGACACAAGTGTAGTGGCTAAACGAAAATAATACTAATGAAATTTAGTTTCCTTGCATGAAGTGAAATACTTCATGAAACTTGTGTAAAGGAGCCCATAGTCACTTACAGTCTTCACGCCAAAACCAGTCAGTGAGGTACAACGGCAACAATTACTGACACTGTAATGGGTTGCCCAGAGAACTTGTGGACACCTCATCCCTGGAAGTGTTTAAGAGCAGGCTGGATGAAGCTTTCAGCAATCTGCTCTAGTGGGAGGTGTCCCTGTTCATGGCAAGGTGGTTGGAACTAGATGCTTTTTTCAAGTCCCTTCCAAATGAAGCCCTTCTATGAATGCACTTAAGTCACACAGAAGCTTGTACTTTAGCAGTATTCAATAGGTCTTGTTCAGAAAACATAAAAAGATTTTTATGTAAATTCCAAGGTTATTTTTCCTCAATACATTGCAAGACAGGCAGAGGTATTGTTTGGCAGTGCAAGCATACAATTTCTTCTCAAATGCAATTTTAATAACAAACTGGTCTGTGGCTTACGTTTTTCACGTAAATGAATGATGGCATAACCATGATTTAGTGAGAATACATTGTATAAAAAATGGCTCATATATATGAAGAAGCAGCTTCATTAGTTACATCCCACCTCCAATAGGCCTCTTATCATCCTGAAAGGATGATATCAATTAATTTATCTTCGCCTGGCATATTGATCATAACCTTCATCAGCTAATCATGTTTAAATTACAGAGGAATATCGCAGCACTCTGTCATTTCAGAACCATTGGTTTATTGATCTGGAGCTTGCAAAGCCATATATTAAAATATTTTAAAACACATTAGTGAATGCAGAGAGCAAACTGAAGGTCAGATTTTAACATATGCACATGGATTTGTCTTCATCGTATGTGGTAAAAACCTAAATTAAGACCCAAACTGAATTAAAACCACACATGAATGAAAACTACTTTCTCGGCACATCCTTCCACTCTCACATGGGAGAGGCAATCAGTCAAGGAAAATATTTACCTCTTTCCCTCAATGTGACTATAGGTGTGTCTGTAGCATCACACTAACATACGTAATGCACTCTTGCCAGATGATCAGCCTGGGAGGGCACAAGGGAAAGTCCGAGACTGAACTCATCCACTTAAATGCATAACCTGAACACTAAGTACTACAAAAACAGAGGCTGAAAAATAAGTAAGTCTTAAAAAGAAAAAAGTCATAAAGTTATTCTAAAATCATGAAGAGTAATCCACAAATCAGATGGAAACAAAACTTTACCTAGAGCAGCACAAAGGGTAATTTATTCTGTTCACTATACAAACAGCAGAATTTCAGCAGAAGATCTAAAGTTACTGGCTTAAAACTGAGCCACAAAATCTAGAACAGACCATTCTTAGCTTCAAATTTCTTAGCTCTTCCCTCTGTTAGAAAAATGATGTGCCCCCCTCAATGGAAATCCCCTTCTGAGCTGCCAAACCTTACCAACTCCCCCTCTATTTTAGCAAAAAGTCTAATATCCCCTGCCAGAGCCCCAATTCCTCCTACCTCTCCCTTCCCTTCATTAGGTAACCCGCTCTCCTTTGAGACACCAAACAGTTTTTGCTTCTTTCATTGCAGTCATGTAGCCGTCACTCCATAATTAGATTGCATTCAATATTCAAGTGCTCAGGGCTACTTGCCCTTGGATATGATGGTGATACAAGCTTCAGAAGTACCTAAAGGAGTACCCTGACCCTTCAAAGTTTCCAACATATGAAAGACGCGACTGATCATCTGTGGGGCAATCGCTGGACTGTCAAAAGACCCACTGTGCTCTTTCTAAAGCTACCTTGAGAGAAGAGATGAAACCTAAATCTTGCCCATCAGAAGTCAATAAAAGGGGTTCAAGCACATATCTCCTCAGCAGTGCTGCTGCAAATTCACATTTCTACATCTTCTATTCCAGAGAAGAAAGCCCTGAAATACACAAAACTTAAAATGGCTGGCACTGAAAACCCCTATAGATCTGCTAACTCCTGCTGCTGACATCTTCAGACAGTAGTTAGGGAGAAGAAAAAAAACAAAACAAAACCCACAGTTAAATGGTTGTGTAGCAAGCGAGAAATACACCATAATTATAAAGAACTAACATTAGACCCGGAGAACAGCCACTCCATATTGCTTGTTCAGGCCAAAACTCATTCTGTTATACCTTTGTTAGGATTCAAAGTGATCATGTATTTGTGGTAGCAACAAAAAAATCCTTGATCTAACACATTGTGTTTCCACAGCTACAACTACATTCAAGTTCACACTGGATTTACAAGTAACTTTGTCAGAGCATATAAAAAGAAAACCCTCAAAAGTATGCCTTTCCCCTCCCAGGAGACAGCACCACCACCACAAGAGTTCAGGCAGCTAGGTGGCTAGGTGGGATGTCTACTGAAAAAGTACAGAAATAAATAGAAATGCTTGACGGAAGCTGTGGCCATATGTAAACATCTTCTTGCCCTTAAAAGCCAACTAGTGCACTTAAAGCAATTTAAGATTATTCAGAGTCAAAATCTTCAGATTAATACTGAAGTGCCTATAATGGAAATGGCAGCCCAGAGAATGCTATGCGACCAAAACAAATTATGTTCTATAAACTAAAGAGAGAACGCAAGAAAGCAGAAATATTTTTTCCCCATAGCTTCTAGGTTTCACCTCATCCCAAAGGTGATTCTTTGCTTCTGGATTTAATGCAAATATACTTGCTTAGACAGGTCTCTAAATCAGATGAATGCTGACTTAATCTAGGTGGCAAATATAAAAAAAATAGTCAAGATAGTGACAAGCATTCAACTATTAAAAAAAAAGCAATGGCATTCTCTCTACTTCCATATATTCAATTAAGCTACCAATTTCAGAGCAGTTTTTATTGTAAGCCATCTACATGTAGTATGAAAAGCTACACAAAATTTATTTTCCAAGTCAAGAACTTTTCTGCAAATAAACAGGGATATGCCAAGGATATTTAGAATTATAAATCAGGAGAATTGATGCTTAGCAAATAGTTGGTCTTTGGGGAAGACCAATGCTTACTCCTTACACATTCAAACTTAATGTCACAAGCCAGAATGACTAGAAGCTATATTTTGCTTTAAGGTCTTGTTAATTAAAAGCATGTGAAATTCCTGGTCTGCAAGATGAATAAAGCATCCAAGTTTGGAGAGAAAGCTCTTGACTTGAATGCCTCTTTTTCCATGCCTGACCTAGCTCACCAGAACAAAATTAACCTCCCCACCCCCTGCCACTTTCATCTGAAATGCTGCTTTTTGTTAGGCAGGCCACTCATTCGTAAGCAGCCCCGGTTCCCAGATTGTTTATTGCAGGACTGTGCCACTGGGTAGGAGACAACTCGGTGCTCTAGCACTCTGTGCTCTAAAGCCAGCTTCCTGCACAGCAGCTCAGCAGACCTGCTTCGAAGTCATCATCATCTCCATCTGCACATAGGAAAAAAAAGTTACCCATGCACTAATTTTTGCCAAACAAAGCTCTCCAATTCTACTCTGGATGGTTTAGGGCTGACTATCAGAGGACTACATTCGCTGACAGGAGGAATAGCAGGTCATCTTCTGTCCCTGAAAGCCAGAGCTGCGCCTCCATAATGAACCCACTCCTCTTTGTGCTCCGTTTGGGAGCTAATCACCATTAGAAACACTGTTGCCAGAGTAACTGCTCTGACAGAGTTGTCTTGCCTTGGTTCAAAGGGCTGTTCACATGTCAACTTCTTGTGCAGTGTGAGGCTGCTTTGGCAGGGGCAGCCGGGTCTCTAAAATCTCATTAGCACAGCTTCATTCAAGTATAAGGACAAGAAAGGCAGGGACCTGGGGTGGGGGTGGGGAAACACTCCTTACAAGAAGTTCAAGACACAAGGTAAGGCTGCTTCATCTAGCTCCACTCCTCTTAACACTGAAAGCACAAAGGTACCTCTGCAAGCACAATAGATGCGCTTAAGTAAACCTCATCCGGCCTGATACCTGATCTCTCTCTGGTTAAGACAAGTCCTAGAAAACATCCAGGGGTATCAACAATCTAATCGCTGCTCTCTTTCCCCAAAGACAGCAAAAAGACTTACCACTGTGCCCTTTGTGCTGTTTTCTCTTTTTCCCCCTTAAAGAACACTTGAAATAATCCAAGGGAAGACTCCAGGCATATAATACCTGTAACATCTGGTGATATTTCTCTTCTATTACTAGCACAAAATAAGTACTGTTTATATAGGAGATGCAAACAGTTGTCTCAGTTACAGCTAATTTAAATCAAAATTGGTGCCTCATAAAAAGATGTACAAGGCTATTTATCTCCCTGGTGTGTCCCAGTACGAGCAAACAATGGGTTTAGTTAAAATCTGCCACTTTGTGCAAAAGATGGGAATGCAGAATTGTGCAGTAAGTTCTCTTCTACTTATTGACAGATAGAAAATAGCTTAATCTGAAGCTGGAATGCTCATGGCTGGCTAAAACACAGCAGAAAGGACAAACATTCTTTAAGTGCTAAGGTTAAAAAAAAAAAAAAAAAAATCATCAACAAACTCACAAATCCCCAAAACCTGAGTTTACAGAACGATTACCTTTTGTTTTAAAACAACACTCCCTCCAAACTC
>WBNM01001985.1:74208-136232 GCA_013399055.1 Ramphastos sulfuratus | reverse complement strand
AAAAAAAAAAATTAAAAACAAAAAAAAAAACCCCAAAAACCCAAAAAAAAAAAAAAAAAAAAAAAAAAACAGCAAAAAAAAAAAATCACCTTTGCAGAAAGTCTCCAATTCAATTTGTATCACCCATTAGCAGACTGAAAAAGATGAAGAATTAGTCTGGAGCCAAAACCAAACGCTCTTGCTAACACAAAGAGCCAGATTTCTTCAAATTAAAGTTAGCTTTTTAAAATTCTATGACAAAATTTAATTTTTTGTGAACTCCTGGGTTGGAGAACACTCATGACAGTTACTAAATTGATGCTTTTTTAAGCTATCGAGACACCTCTGCCTACAGAAAGCATGGAATATTAACCTTACTGCAACTGGTGCTAAACAAGCTTCTTGATCAGATGATGATTTAAAGGGAAGATTAAGCAATATATGCACCATACTGCATCTTTGATAAGAGCACACACCCACTGTGAAGTCAAAGGGCACAATGACATTTCTAAGTACAAGGAAGTGGATGTTTCATCATGAGACTTATGGAAGCAATTTGGTTCTCTCCTAAAATGATAAAAATTGTGAAAAGCAAGTTGTATACAAGCACAAGGTCAAATATTTCTTTGTGCTCAAAATAGCAAGGAAGGGAAAGAGCTTCAGAAACATCACAAAATTTGTCACCATCCATTTCAGACACCATAGGTGAGGACAAGCAGCTCCATCACCCAGCTTAGTCTGGCACTGCCAGTGTCCCTTCTGGAGCCAACCTCCTCCTCACTCACTCCCCTCCTGAGTTGTGTATCTTGCTTTGTCAGAAGATGCATCACCCTGAGGCTGCGGTTCTTGAAGCACCTCCCACACTGAGTGTCTGTGCACACAGCACCTAACTGAGCTGACCAATGGTTAGGAGAGAACACTCTCTCTAACATGTTTGACATTTCAAACTTCTCTTGTTGTTGCCTCATTCTTATTGGTAAACTAACATACCTGTGGACTAATCCTTCCTTTTAAAAAGTATTCCACAGCATCAGTAGCAGTTACCATGCTTCATTGCTGTAACTCCTACAGCACAGATTAACTGGTGCAGCAGAAAGTGTCCCAGTCACCATCTCCAGGCAACGATAGGAACATCACAAATACCATTAGATACATTTTAACTAATTCCTGCATATGTTCTAATTCCTAAACNGGGCTCCAGAACTGCACACAGTACTCCAGATGGGGTCTCAGGAGAGCAGAATAAAAGGGGGAGAATCACCTCCCTTGCCCTGCTGGGCCAATTCCACTACACTCAATGGAACCTACCAGGGAGCAGGAAATTGGAAGTCCAACTAAGTGTAAGTGATATATCAGCAAAATTGTGGCTCATTAGATGAGCAAAAATAATTTCCTCCTGCTCATAAGCCCTGCTGATGGCAGTTTACTTGTTTCATGTGAAAAGCTCTGCCTAAGGAAGACACACTGTGAGAAGTTACAATACATAGCAGCTTACATTTTTACAGCAGCTGCATTTTAGTTTAATATTCCATGTTTACAGTAACTGTTCAATAAAATTATATTTATTCCACAACTACATATAAAGACAAAGCAGTTATAACTGCAAGAGCAAGCACTAACCACAAGTGCTTTTGAATGGGAAACATTAATGTAAGTATCCACTATTAAGGCCATCATGCCTATTATTTTAAATTCAATAAATATTTCAAGGCCTAACAACTTTTAGACTTCTGCTTTCAAAAAGCATGCCAGCTGTAACACAGAAATAAGTGCTGGAATTCTGTAAGCATTTGGATTTGGATGTAGCAACTTCTTGAGCTACTTTCCAGGGAGGGGGGGAAAAAGTCAGTATTTATTTGCATGTGTCCTAAGTACGTTGTCCATGAAAAATTCTACATTTTCAATGACTAAAGATTTTAACAGAAATCACAGATGTGCTAAGGAAAACTTTGTGCTGGATTTGTAGGCCTACTTATTGTTGGCCAACTTACTGTTGAGGGCAAGAGAAAATACAGATGTCCAAACACAGCACTTAAGTGCAACTGCAGTTACCATAAGAAACACAAACCTCCCTGTCCCACTGAGGGGAACATCACTGCAAAGGGACTTCTCCTCTGATGTTGATACAGAAAAAAAGAAAGCTTCTCAGAACTCTTTGCTGTTTATTTCCAACAACGATTAATCTGTCCAGATAACACTATTAGCAGACAATTTAATATGATATTCTTATGCAAAGCCAAGGTAGGCAAATGCACAAAAGCACTATACAACATAGTACACAGCTGCACGAGATGCCACTTCCAGCAGGGAAATTAGCTTAAGAACTTTTTGACCCAAGTCTTTTCAGTGATTCAGCTTAAGTTGCTGTCCAACAATCAGCTGGTATGAACACAGCTAAAAAGCACAACATCTGGTCAGAAATTTCTCAGGCTACTTTTTTACTACAGAAACACTGTGCTATAAATCCATACACATAGAGATGAGTTATTTTGCACTGAACACAGACCCACTTAATGCTCTAAAAGACTATGGTGGCCCTTGCCTGAATAACATCTATTTCATGTTACGGCGTGACCAGTGTGGGTAGGAAAATGAAGTGTGCAGGTATTTAACTCTGACTCTGAACAGTTAGAAGAAAATCTGATCAAATTAAAAAAAACACAAAACCAAAAGTATATACAGTACAAGGCACCAAAAGCATTATTAAGTTTTAGAGGACAAAGTGTTTGGTTAATGTATCTTTACTCCTTACAACAACCTGATAACATACATGTATGGTATCATCATTTTTACTATTTGACTAAAATACCCTTTACTTTGAAGCACCAGGTAGTCACATAATCCAGAGTGCTTTTTTACTGTTCTGTTTTTCAAGCACCTATGCACAATCTAGAATGAAATGCATCTCAATCCTGTCTTCTAGTTACTAAGAAAGCAGGCTGTCTCACATGAGATGTGCCTTATCCTCAATGAGGATTTCAAAGTAAGCAGGCAGATGTTTAAACCACTGTGTACATTTTAAATGCTGTTATTCCATTTCTGCTATGTGAAAATACCTGCTTTTGCAGGTTGATATAAGCAAAAAGATGACAAAAACAGGGATTTTGATCAAGACAAACTAGATGAGACGTGATATTAAACAATGCGAATGCCAAACCAAAAGCAACAATTTCAGCTAGCAAGCTGGAAGGTAACATGCTACTAAAATAGTTGGCTAAAAACAAAGCCATGCTCAGCACAGTATCGCACCATGGAAAGGCAAGCAGCAAATACTCCTTCTCTTCCCAAACATGTACTGCTGCCAACAACAGCATAATTTCTCCCTGCAGCCTCTACCTACATTCTGTGGACATGGAAGAAATGAAGGTTCTGTGCCTTTCAGGGCTTGATTTCTGTAGACTCAGTACTCTTCCTTTCCCTTACCTCTCTCATTGCTAAATATTGAATTTTTGCATCACTTCGGAAAGTACAGTAACATTTGACACTGCTTTCCAAAACCTTTAAAAAGCTGGTAATGCTAAAAAGCATGGTAATATTAAATAAACTTTATTAAATAAAACTTCAACCTACCCACAGTTGTTTGATATACCCATTTCTATTTTTCTGGGAACGATGGGCTGATACACCAAGTAACAGAGCAGGCTCTTCCAACACAAGCTCAAACTCATGCTGGCTGTAGCTACCCAACAGAACAAACATGTACAATGAGTAAAACATACAGGAAAGTTGGTAGTTTTATTATATTACTGCACAGGCTTCTCAAAAGAGCCTCAAGTTGCTTCGTACTACTAAACTTCTTTCACCCTGCTAAAATAATGTTACAATTCCTCAGATACAGAACGCCAGGTTGGACGAGGCCTTGAGTGACCTGTACTAGTGGGAGGTGTCCCTGCCTATGGCAGGGGGTTGGAAGTAGATGATCTTTGAGGTCATTTCCAACCCTACCAGTCTATGATTCTATGAATTTCCAAGAACTACTAGCCTACTTTGTAATACAAATTAATAGGAAATTGGTGTAAGATCACCTGAATTTTATACTGATCACAATCACCACAGGTAATAATCCAGTTTGGCTACAATGGGCTAGTTCAGTGTTAATGGGTCCAAAAGATTAATATAGTTCTCCTTAAAATGAATTCACACTTCACTGGTACCATTGGGTTTTAATGATGCTTTCATTGAAAGACTCTCTCTCAGAAATAATACCCATTTTTCTTTGACCAGATATGAAAACACATTTATAAAAAAAGATGTGGTATTAAGTATCCCTAATTAATGGCACTATTTTTTTTTTTCCTCCACAGGTAACCATGATTAACACTGTGTATCACTTATTCCCAAGCTGGATGCAAATCACTGTCTTCCAAGACTAAGGAACCAAATATGACAATAAATCCAACACGACAATCTGAAAAAAAAAAAACCAAACATCTGGCATCTAAAGAAATTTAAGCAATAAACTGTGTTTTCTTCACTGCTCAAACTGCATTGCCAGGAGAAGCATATGGCTTGAGGATTTATAAAGCAAACACTGCGTCAAATACACAGGTAAAGATTTTTGCACTTGGTTTTACCTAGCTAGCAAATCATGAAGCTGTGTTGATCTTTCCATTACAATGGAATCAAGGTATATATCCTGTTATATCCCAAAGGTAGAACTACAAATATAAAGGTTAAAAAATGTTGAAAAAAGAAAAAAAAACAAACCAACAAACATAAGCCAGCAGGTTAAAATACAATGTCAAATCAATTGTGTTTTGTTAAATGCTAATAAATAACTGAGGTTTTAACTATTATTTAAGAATAATAACCATAGTGTTACTGTATGTCATGTAATTAAATACTGTCAAAGCACAGAATTATTTATGATGTTAAAACACAGAATTAAGTAACCGATACCAATATTATGCTTAAGAATTTTACCACCTGGCAAGCAATTTCACATTTACATTTTGAAGTAGAGACTCACAGAAACCCTACTTTGTGAGGCATGCTATCAAACCACTGCTTTTTTAGGTGACATTTCTACATACTAAAGATTTGGGCATATCCAGTAAGCTCAATAATACAAAACAGACAAGGAGCCAAAATGACAGAAAGCTTCTGGTTACATTAGTGTGACTCAGATTTATACACCCTTAGAGAAAGAAATAAAAATGTGGTCACATTTACTAGATTACATTCAACAACTTACATCTCATTCAGATAATTGCATTAATGCAGCTATGAAGAAAATATTTACATCATTACCAAAACCAAGCCTTTCATTAGAATAATCACTGATTTATTTTAATTGCCAAATGATCTAATGTTATTTTTTAATAACTCAACATCCCTGAACCCAGAGGTGTAACTGCATGCACACACACCACGAACAAACTGGTTCTAAAACAAGAGTCACATGCCCAGTGCAGCAGAGAGAAAAATGGAAGCTATCAATAAAAACCACCTGTCCTCCTACAGTGATGTGTTTGCAAGCAAGACAAGTCTGCATGCAGTAAGGGCAGGGTTTAGCACTCTCTTCATGGAGTATGAAAAGCGTGGTGTATCAAGTCATTGACCACTGCAAGCATGGGTGACCCAATCTATAGTCTTGCTCCACCACAAGGTGGTCCATAAGCTTTTGACATGAACTCCTTTTGCAGCCTGAATTTGCAGAAGGCAGACAGATGCTTATCTCTGAAGATGGAATAAAAATCAGAATGTCGTTTAAGGGCACTCCAAGTACAAGCTACACAGGCCATCTTTCCAATGTTTTGCTGCAAGTGGTTAATTGTTCTTGTGGAAGACTACCTAATTTTAAATAGCATTTACACATCCAGCCTTACTTAGAGTTTGTTACTTCCAGGTATTAACTATTTAAGCAATGAATATCCAGGACTTGGCATTAGTATTCTGTGGCAATTTTGTAGCACTTCAAAATTAATTTCCAAACAGAATCTACTTGAACTCATCCACAGTGCTGGCTCTGCTTTTTAAAACTCAGTTTCTCTTTTGCTTCAATTTTTTTAATACCAAACTTCACATAGGCAGAGAAATAACATATATGGAGACTCAAACTCAGCATTTTGTCTCAACAGTTATTTTTATCCTGTTTCCCAACCATACCATCTTCTCTGCCACTGCTTGATCCAAGCACGATATTGCTCCAAACTGCACATTGATTAGCAAAACCATGCAACTGCAGACACATTTTAGTTCTGCAGTGATGGATTAAAATTAATGGTGAGCTATTTATGAGTTTCCCTGACCCCTGACACATCTGGTAGACACAGTTGTATGGCAGACCAAATACTACAGAGCGTATGATTTACGTGTAAAGGAGTCATCCATGCTTTGATTACAACTACCTGGGCATGTTAGAGGTCTGGAGGACCAACAAAACTCATTACAGCTTTACCTATTTTAACCTGACTCAAGGGGATACATCAAAATGATTACAGTCACTATATAACTTAAGCAAATATTACTTCCCTCACAATAAATATAGACATTATCCCTCAAGACGGGAATATTCTCTTCCGAAAAAAGAAATTAGGTATCATGCCTCATAGAAATATTTACAGCCTCCTGATTGTCTGCTTCAAATATCAGCAGCTCTGTCTTCAAGGTGTGCCCTATCTGTGGGCAAAATCAGCTTGATGGCTTCAGCACAAGATATACACCACAAAGGTACGACCCCTCCCTAAAGGAATTTTTCAAAACAAAATAATTTCAGGTACTTTTAAAACAGTCAAACTTCACTGTTAGAACAGTGAATGCAGCTGCACCTGAATGTGACAATCTCACGTATAAAGCTGAGTTAAGATCCAAGAACAGAGACATTATGCAAAGCAAACCCAAGAATAACACTATGGAAAAATTAAAAAGGCACAACTGCATCACTTCTGAAGTCTAAGTTGTACTTTAAAGAAAAAAAAAAATCTTCAAAACAAACCACAGAGAATGTAAATAAGATTAAATAAAACACCTGAGCTGAGCAGCATATTTTCCACCAAGTCTGCCACATTAACTCCCACTAGTGAAACTGTTAAGCTTATTGTTACCCAGACTGCTGCTTCACTCCCAGGTACAATAAAACCCCATTCCAAAAAATGATCTCCACAAGTCCAATAGCAGATAGGAAGTCATCTGCTCTTAGAACTAGAAGCCAAATTCTCTTTTTTTTTTTTTGTGAGTTTTATCCACATTCATCTGTCATAAAAGCAGTTACCCACGAGAACAGAAGCATCATATTGCATTTAACATAAATCTCTCAAAATATATAAGCCCCCCCTTTGCACTTTAATCATTTGCTAACAGTTACAATAAGATTGTATTAAAAATTTAAAGTGCCCTACTTAACACAATTTACCTTCAAAGGTCCGTTTCCAGAGAATGAATTCAAATGATATAAATGTCGAACACTTGATCAGATTTATTGCACAGAAGAATATTTCTCTTGATACAGATGTGACGAGTGAAGGCTAATGACTTTAGTTTTATGACTTTTTAAGCACTTAATGGGAAAATTTAGACATTTTCACAAGACTAAGCTCTAGCAAGAATGGTACATTTAGAGAATGACAGCACAGAAGCAAGCTGCATGATCTCTTTAGAGATGACCTGTTCAATGGCATTATTAATGGAGAGATTAATGTCAAGTATTTATCCTGATAATTTGTCACACAACAGTTAGCCCTCAGTGCCTCTCTGCTAAAAACAGGGTCAGGGAAGAGAAGCAGAAACTACAGACTACAGCCAAGTTTCTGTACCAAACTGGGGCCAAAATGCAAAATCCTAGGGTAAGACAGCTGAAGCTGCCCTGAGGCTGCACAATAAGGAGCTAAGCAGTAATGCTGTAGGTACAAATGAATCATTTCCTGCAGACCATTAGGAGATACGCATAGCAAACAAAAAACACTAAAACCTACCAGCCTCTCACATTTCCAGCTATGTTCTCCATAAACTTGAAAAGTATTTCCAAAATCCTACAAAGCAGTAGTTTTGCTTGTCCAAAAAGATATTATTTTTTAAGCTGAAAGACAGCTGGGAGTCCTCAGACTTCAATTAATGTCTAGGTACTTATCCAATCAATCATCAAGTGCTATAAATTTCCTATATTTCTCATTAGTTACACTATTGCACAGCTTAAATCTAAACATACCTTTCTGCAAGACTGTAAATTACGATGCCTAAGACACAAGCAACTGTATCAGCCACCAGAAGAGGCATAAATGATGAGAGCAAGTCACTTGTAGATATGCTAAACTGAAGCTGATTTATTCCTCACCATTTCTTTTTTCTACAGGAGTATCACCAACAGAAGCACTACTAGCATACTACATCTCTTGGAGTTTGCATATATGACTGGAAACCAGTAATGACCTGTCCTTATTAACAAGTTTTATGCACGAAATCCAATTTTCTATGGAAAAAAATATTTCTTCAGCATCTGCCAATAATGTTCTGTCATTAAGTGCAGGCATGCAAAGGTTTGTTTTTCTTCAAGCTCTGATTCTTAAATTGGTTTTGTGAGTCTGAAAACCATTTTCAGCCTTTTTAAAAAAGAATGCAAGTGGTGAGACATTTCAGAAGGTACCTAACAGCATCTTGTGTGCTTACAAAACTTGGGGTTTGTTAGGGTTTCACTCCAAAGAGTAAGTATTCACACATTAACAATTAGCTTTTTAGTCTTATGCCAGCTTTATAATTATTCTTCTTCTGAATTAAAACTCCCCCAGGTGATTAACCACAACTCATGCCCCAAGCAAAGCACTGCTCTAACTACACTTAGCATTGACCCCACGAAGCCAGGCTGACTACAGTGCACTGCTTTGCTTTGTGTCACAGAAAGCAGAAGATTCGGTCAGAGAAAAAATTCCAGATACAACTTTAAACATCCAAGATACGACACCATGTGTTTCACAAACCAAGCAGAAACAATTTACAAATTAATAGCAAGTGTCACACCAGCAGCCAAAACCAAATTTGCCATTTTCCTACCCTATCTGCCTTGTGCCCAGTTACATTAATTGTTGATTTTAATTCCTTTGCCAAGGGCTTCCTCAGAAGGCAGGACAACTCCTGCCCACATAGGAGTACCATGGCAGCAGGTGCTGCCAACTCCATCCTGTGCCCGTGGCCAGAGCAACACCCTCCCCTCACCAGGGATTGCCAGATCTCACCCCAACATCCTAAGGACAAAGATGACTGTCTCCCTTGAAAGAAACTCCACTAGAAATTAAGGCTTCAATCACGTTCATATATGTAGGACACAAAATAATCTCAGTAAGAAGACCACAAAAAATGTGGAGAATGCAAAGACTTTTGGTTAAGCAGTAACAGCAGCTGAGCCGTAACTGCGAAGCACACAATTACTAGCGCTGGTGCCGAGAGGCTGGTCAAGATTTCCCATTTCTCTGCAGAAGTTCCTGAGTGAACACAGCATTCACTACTCAGCACTTGGCCTGGATTACTGAAACACTCAAAAACCTGCCTTTGGTTTCTGTCTATGTCAGGTTTCTTAAAAAGCTCATTCAAAGTTTTGGAAGTTACAGGAAATTTTCACTTAAGGGCTATAGATCGGTAGCCAAAAGGAAAAAAAGTCAGTCAAATAAAACCAAAAAAGAGCAAACAGAGTTCAAGCACATAGCTTGGCTAGCTCAACTAGTTACCAACCAGCTGCCAACTACCAGCAGATAAGGCAGTTGAGTCCCATGTGCTGATTGTCAAGGTAGTCACCAAGAAACCACTTCTTGTCTCACCCACCCTTCCCTGCAAATCTCAGTTGCCAAACAAGTTTGCCAGAGTCCTCAATTACTAAAATTAGTTAAGCCTTTGTGCCCAACAGTCACATTTAACATTCAGGATCATTGTCATAACACAGAGGCAGTCCACATGGTCTTGTCCATCTGTCGAGTAACTTTACAGCTTACTTCTTCAGACATGTTTTTAGCATGCATTGCTAAAACATGGATCTTGGAGAGATTGTTCCCCCTGAAAAGACTAAAATCAGCAACATATCACAGTATGTGAAGAGGAGCTATTCAAATAGTAGTTCTACATTCTACAGAGTTACGTCTGAGTTGTACTTCCCATTTCCTGCAACATACTAACAACAGAGAGAGTCTGGCCAAGCTGCTTTGGACATGCACACATACACAGCTCAAATAACTAAGGAGAGGAAACTAAGCAGCTTGGTATAAGTGAGGATTGATGTACAAAATATATATTGAAGACTGCGCTACTCCAAGAATATAGACATCGTTACAGTAACCATACAAACAGGACAACAGTCTTTTGTACATTCAAAGGGGATTTTTATCCTCAGGAAAGGATTCAGGATGCCCAGATGCCAGCAGCTGTCCTAGACCAATACTACATCCAGCTAAGGTTTATATCCCTTAACGTGCATTTGAACATCCCCCACCATGGTGGGCCTGACAATCCATTAGACATCAAAACCAGCTATCTGTAAAAGCTGTTAAGCAACGCTCTTAAGACTGGTCAAAACATAGGCCAGTCCCAGTTCTGAGAATCAAAATAAAAAAAAAAAAAATCACTGTGCATTTAGTGTGGAGAAAAATCACATTTTAAAAAAATGCATTTGCATCAATCTTGTAAGTAAAGAAAGGCAAAAATTCAACCTTTAATGGTCATAAGCTTCCTTCTGCAATGTCTGGGACTTAACACTGCAAGCATCCTCATCACATCCAACTTCATTTTCAAAGTAAGATTACATGCTATTCATTTAAGGATTCTCTACTTTACAGAAAATGAGAAAATAAAAACCCATTGTGGTGGGTTAGGAAGTTCTCTGTCCCTCCCCAAAGAAATTTACCAGACTAGCTCAGATGGCTTAGAAGTAAGATGAAGCTATATTTACAGCAAAGCAAAATTTACAAGCATATATACACATTTACAAGTATTTACAATTATATACAAATTAGAAATTATACAGAAATCCAAACTCCCTACCAGACAAAGAGCACTACCCAGAAGGGACTCAAAGCCACCCTCTCCTTTCCTGGACAGATGAATAAAAACAAACAGCAAAGCTTACACTGTTATTTATTAGTGCAGAGATATTAGAGCGGAACAAAGGAGAAGCGAAAAAGAAGCTGCATCCCAGAACAGAGTAGAACAAATCATTTACATTTTGGCTTTTTATCCTTTTCAGCAAACCAATGAATGAAGTCTGTATCATTATTTTCCTTTTACCACCAATGAGCTAATTTCTCTCATCAAAATATTCCAATTAACTGCAGACCAGCACACCCATGTATTTCAAACTTGGTGGCAGTGCTGGATGCTTTCTGGCATAGGAATTCGGAAGGATAATGCCAACACTTACTCTATCTTACTATGACCACCCCCACACACACGTTCAGGCAGGCTTTTAAACTCTGAATACACAAGTGCTAATCCCAGAGAAGGAAACAGTTTCAATGGGATTTGCATATGCATACGATTAGTTGAAAAGGAACGATTTGCAATGCATTTCAGACAGGCTTTTGAAGAGCAATCTATGTTAATAATGAACTTTGATGTTTAAAATGTGTTTGTGACACAACAGGGAACATTACAAAAGGATTATGTTTATTACACTCCTTTTAAATGTTTGATAGCTCAGACAAAAACATCTCTATTATAAGAAGAAAAAGAGAGCTGTGCTTTCTTAATAAATGGTAAACATACTGCAAACACATCCAGGAATGGATAGAAATCATAGAAAGTAAGCAACATCAATGTAACACCAGCACTTTGACTCATCTGATTTGTCAAACAAAAAAACTCCAAAGAGCTTTGGTCTGCCATATGCCAGAAAGAACAAATATATGGGACCCAGCAGTTACTCTCTGGAACCTCATAGGATGGCTAGAAACACCATGGCATGACACACCATGAACAGTGCATGCCATGGCTGCTTCTCAAGGTGAAGTCAAATTTTCCCATAAGAGTCCTCAGACTTGGCACTGCATCCTGCCTTTGTGCTGACAGCACAGGTTTGTTTCCCAGGTGTTCTGAAACACTCTGGTGAAGCTCTGAGCAAGGTGGGGGTGTTGTCACAATCAAGTTTTATAGTAAGGGATGTTTTCCCATGCATCTGCTTTGAGACCAGACACCTTCCATGTTAGATCCTATTACAGAACCACGGAAACATTCTGGTTGGAAAAGACCCCCAGGACCACCAAGTCCAATCGTTATCCCTACTCTACAAAGTTCACCTTTAAACCATATCCTCAAGCACCACATCCAAACAATCTTAAACACATCCAGGGTTGGTGACTCAAGCACCTCCCTGGGCAGCCCATTCCAATGCCTAACCACTCTTGCTGGGAAAAAAATGTTTCTGAATGTCCAGTCTAAACCTACCCAGTCACAGCCTGAGGCCATTCCTTCTTGTTGTATCACTATGTACCTGTAAGAGGAGACCAGCAGCAGCCTCTCCACTACATCCTTTCAGATAGCTGTAGACAGCAGCTGAGGTATCCCCTCAGCGTCCTCTTCTTCAAACTAAGCAGCCCCAGCTCCCTCAGTCACTCTTCATAAGATTTCTTTTCTTTCATTCAGTAATAATGTAAATTTTTTATAACAAATTTAAAATTAAATCCACAAGGGACAGTTAAAACCAATGTCTAAGGGACAACATGTTGAGGGTAATTAAAGAAATCAAGCTTTAGACATTTCACATGGCCCTCTGTATTGGAGAACCTGCTGAGCAAGCTGTACAGAACACATGCTATAAAGCAGCATACAAGGTGTTAACACCTTTTAAGATTTGTCAATAAAAATCTAAGAAAAAAAAAAAAAAGCAGGTCAAGTGATCATACCATAATAAAGAGTTCCATATTGGGAAGAGCAACAAAGATCAGTTAGCAAGGCAGACTACCTCCTAAAACACTGTAACTGAGCCACAGCTTACATGTGCCTCTTACAAATCTAACAGATGCAAGTAAAAAGGTTGTCAATGCAATACAGAAAATGTAAACTGGCATTTTAAGGAGCTAATGCTATGCTGAAGCCCTTCTTGGCCCTTATCTAACCTTGTGTCCACTTGGGGCACTCCACACTACAGCATCAGTAGCAACTGCAAAAGCAGGGCTACAGAATCATCTTGCAACAGGTATTACCAAGCAGATTTTCAGTTTTGTTTGTTTGAGGTTTTTTTCTGTGGGTTTGTGTGGTTTGGATTTTTTTTTTAATCCTCAGATTTGGATACATCCCCCACAACTGAGCCCTGTTGGCAGGCCTGCTGTTCCTGTGTTACTTGCTTTGCGATCAGTTTGCTGTTCAGGTCATTTGGCTCGAAAAGACTCACAGAAATTGTCATTGCTCTTTTCAGTTTGTCACCAGCTCCACCAGGAAATGCAACACAACAAAATTTAGCACAGAGAAGTCTCTCTGCAATTCAGTTTCTGCCACGTTGATAGGACACTTAATTCTATTCTGGTTTTCCTTTTTCCTCTGCTGAGAATAAGGCTCTGTAAAATGCAAGACAATTTAGCAGCAGTGGTATTTTCCCAAGGTACTAAACACAACAGCAACACAAACACATAATGCAGATTGTAAATTGACAAAGCAGGAACAGATTAGAAATTAAAATCTAAGCACAAGAAATTGAAAACACATTTCCACATGGTATTAAAAATTGCCATGCACTCCAAGAGGCTTATAGCTACAACATTCTGCATTTTAAAATAGCAGTAGCTAACTGTTAGAAATTGGAAATGATAGTTTAACAAAACCAAAATAAAATGAAAAAAAACAGATACTGTCATTTTTTCAGCTATGCTTACAAAACTGAACACAACCTCCACCTCTGTGTCCACACCAGCACACAGAACCAGAATTTAAACTCTGGGTGCAATACAGATATTACTGATACAAATATGCTGAATAGTGATTTTTAGTATATGATGGAGAACTAATTAATATGATGGGAAAATAACAAAAAAACCCCACATTTTATTCATGGCACATTTTATCCATAAGCAGATTAAGCAAAGCACATCCAGAAACAAACAAACAAAAAAAATAGAATTCTCAAACTTTTTCCTTCTTATGGAGTGTTTTTTCTTTAGGAATTGTCTTCCATTAATGCCAAAACCTAATTCCTTCATTTATATGCCAAGGGGTTCTTTAAATGAACATGATCTGAATGTTTATTTTTTCAGGTTAAGCCGTAGCATCAAGGACAAATATTTCATCCCTTTAATTTCTTCTTCTTAAGAAGCAAGTATATTAAACAAGTATCTGGACCCAATAACTGAAAGATTTCTGCCCATTACTGATGCAGCAGAGAGGAGCATGTCAAGGTTTTAGCAGCCCAGTCCAGTCCACCTTTGATCATCCTAACAAACTATCAGGGCCACACATCACTTCAGATGCCATGCCACAGTCATCGCACACTCTGAAAGGTCATCCAAAGGACCACCAAAGGAATCCCAGGGGTCAGATGGTCTGCTCCCTGGATCTGCTCTGAACTTGGGTTCCTACTATCCACCAGCCCTCCTGAAACAAAGCAGCCCTCAGGTCATTATCTACTTCAAGAGTGAATACTGCCTCTTCCTAAAACAGCTGTCAGTAGAGTGGGACTAGAGACTTTATTTACTTCCCATTAGACTGATTAACATTTCCTAATGAAAACACATCTATAAAAAGCTGACTTGATAATATTGATAGCAAGTGACAGCCTTTCCCTGCAATCCAGCTGTATGAGGATTAATTTGTCATCTTCCCTCCCATAATAGAGAATCTGCACTTCAAGGCACCCCTTTTAGACAGAGTTGCTAAACACAACAATAGAAATATTATTTTGATTTAGGAATAAAATACTTCTGGCTAATGTTTACACATTCAGTAATAAAAGATAAATTTGCAAATAACATTCACAAACAACAACAGCACAGCACCAGAAGTAAAGGTTCGAACTGTGATGGCAAAAATGACCTCTCCAGTTATATACCTGGAACTTCTGCCTCAATATTCAAGGGTTTAAAGTGCTGTTTGGAGCATTTTTCTTCCAAACTGTGAGCATTCCAGCCATCCATACAAAGTAATATCTCCCAAATCCGTGTTTGACAACTCATGCAGCAGATAGAGATATCCTATCACGTGCACAACAGAATGGGGTATTGGAGTTTTCACCTTCTCCCTTGCTTCACACAATCACAGAAGGATTTAGGTTGGAAGACACCACCTACTTCAACCTTTACTATAAGCAGAGACACCTCTAAACTAGCCTTGGTTGCCCAAAGCCGCATCCAACCTAGCGTTAAACATCCCCAGGGAGGACACATCCACAACCATTCAGAGCAACCTATTCCAGTGTGTCACCACCCTTGTACTGAAGAATTTCTTCCCAAATCCAGCCTAAACCTCCTCTCCCTCAGCTTAAAAACCATTCCTCCTTGTCCTGTCTCTAGACACACTTAATGAAAAGTCCCACTCCAGATTTTCTGTAGGATCTCTTCAGGTATTGGAAGGCAGCTATAAGTTGCACCCAGAGTCTTCTTTCTCCAAGCTGAGAACAACACTGAAGTACTAAAACCCAAATCCCAACCCTAAATAAATCCCAACCCTAAGCAATGCATTTTTCCTAAGATGGACACAGCAGCAGACATACTATCCATACCATTAGACACAAACTAGCTCTGTCAAAATCTTCCACCATGTGCATCTTCACAGGGTGTGAGATCCAACAGCACCTTAACAGGGAGAATCTAAACCTTGACACCACAGAGATCCCTTCCCAACGAGGTTCATCAGCAACAGATAAAACACACACATATACATACATGTGTATACGCACACACAGAGAAACCACAGCTTTGTGCATTCTAATTACACAAGTGCATCAGACTGCAAGCCCCTAAGAGTGGCTTTATCTGCCCCAATATGAAGGAATTTTAGAGTTAAAACACTAACATGACTGAGTAATATGTTTTCAGCACTTAGGCATACAGATACAGTTACAGTGGGAAGTCACAGCAATATAAAGGATCTCCAAACAGTAAGTTCACGCTGGAGGAACTATCTTCTACTAAGACCACTACCAGCCAAAGTGAACTGCCAACCTACAGCAACAGACTGAGCTTTGAATCAAAATCGGATTCAAAACCTTTTCTTTCACACCCAGTGATACAGGTTACATTGAAGGTAAAATGTTATCCTATAAATATTTGGAAATTTGCTGCTCCTCTGCGACACAGAATTGCATAGCACACAGTTAAATGGGTCAAAGAAAATCTGAACATGAAGGAGGGAAAGATGTCCAATTATGAATACATCATGAACAAAAATAAAAGCAATTCTTATGCATTAATGGTACACCGAGCTAATTCAAGAAGGCTAAAATCATTAAAAAGGCATCCTGGGGCAGTACACAGTCATTACAATACTGTGCTGACAAGAAATATTAAAATAATCATTTCCAATGTCATTGATAAAATTCATTCTGATATGCAGGGAAAAAAAAAAAAACAACTCGCCCCCAATTCTTAATTGGGAAATCCAAGGTAAAATGAATCTTATTAGCATTTGATCTTATTTTTAAAGGACAATTCCCCTGTCCAACAATCCCCAATTACAAATGTCAAAAGCTAAAAATAATTTACTATCCTTCATCGTTCAGCACATAAAATTCCAGATTCCAGGATGGAGTAATTTTCTTATTTCAGACAAATTCAGGGCCTGCTTGTGCAACTTAGACTTCAAGCAGCATCAGAGATCAGACCCAAATGGTACAGTGCTGAAGGTGAAAAACAGCCCTCTAAAATGTTCAAAACTCTGCTTCGTGTATAAGCACAAACTTGTATATTGAACAGTTGATTGTCACATCACAGGGTGCCTGAATACTTACTGCATTTAGGGAATCACAAGGTTTAGCACAGTATCAGAATAGCTTAATTTATAAATTATTACTAGGGTACAGAAAAAAGAGCAATGCTTCATATACACATTTCAAAAGACTAGGAGCCCCCATCCTGACAACTGCTGTTCACAAATCTTAGTTTTTAATTTCTTGAAACATTCAAGAAGAATTTCCAAGCAAAATCCCTAGATGTATATTTAACATGCATCAGCATTCAATGTTTCTGCAGATGGAAGTGAAATCCTCCTGTAAAGCAGTGTGTGCATTACACAAGTATCGACCTACTCTGCCAGAATTAGCAGTGAGCTTACTGAATGTAATGAAGCATTGTAAGCCATGCATTTGGGTTTAACTCAAGTATCATTTCAGTAATAATAATCACTGAAGTTACATTATTCTACCACTCAACTGCAGGGAAAACAAGAAATGAGTTTTAACAGAAGTCACAACAGATGACCACTAGCAGAGTTCAGTAGATGCTTGCAGGGGAAAAACTAGAAATTTAATGTCTCATGTGTGCGAAGGAGTAAGAGACTCCTCAATGCCCTTTCCAATTTCTTCCTCTGAAAGGCTAGCCTACATCACATCAAGGCAACAAACAGAAACAAGAAACTAAATGCAAGGAAAAGCTTGTACAACAGCAGCTCTTGTTACAAAACTCATTAATTGGTAAGGTGAAGAGAAGTCTGCTGTAATTTGGACTGGTAACAGAGGTTTGGACAATACAAGTTTACAGACAGATTCAGATTTACCAATACATTGGCAGTTCAAAGTTCTTGAAAAACAGAAAAAAGAGCAGAGTGAATTTGGACCATAAGTTGTCTAAGTAAATCCCAGCTGATGCAAACCAGTAAGCAGTCTTTGGCCAGATTAAAATAGAAGTTGCTGCATGCAAATTGAGAGCACTAAAGCTAACATGACCAGTCTCACCTGTTGCTTCCACTGCAGTATCCAGATTTTTTAAAACTACAGAAATAAACAAGCAAATAAAAAACCCCAAACAAAAAAACCAACCCACTCAGCCCACAGTAATTGACATTACTCTAAAAACTTGCATAAGTGAAGTGTCCATCAAACTAACAAACCAGCAAAAGTTGTGGGACTGTAATCAATATACTGAAATAATTGCACAGATCTACCAAAGCAAAGGCTTAGAGCATCTAAACACCCAACATTACCTATCCCGGAATATAATAGTGACTAAATCCTGTATCTGAATTCCAAGAACGGATATACATCCAGTTGGGAGCAAAGTCTCAATACTAAAAGTGGTCTTAATAAGCATAGTAGCTCTGCTACACAACAAAACCAATAAAAGCCCTGTCTCATCCATTCATCTATTAATGAAACGCAGTAATTGCTCTGTAGTCCTTTTACGTTTGATGAAAAATGCAATTAATTGATGAAGGCTCAGTTTCCTCAAAATAGCAAGAAATGCTTGAGAACATAGTATGCCAAGACTTATGTTTAGCCTGTCACTCCTCTCTTCTCTTCTTCGTTCAATAATAAAAACATTTCTTGATGCAAATATTAAGTCAGACTAGGCTTTCTAATGTCAGACAACCAACTTTACTTATTCTGGAGAGCATCTGAACATGAAGAGAAATTGTTAACCAGCATTGTGTGCTGCTTGCTTTGGAGCAAATAAGGAATAAGACCCTTGAGGGGGCCAAAGCAGTAGCCCCATAAAAGGTTCTCATCTCAGAATCCACTTGTATTAAAAAAAACAAACAACAAAAAAACCCCACCAAATATATGTAAACTCTAACTATGGGTATGAGGTCCAAGTCACGCAATCAGGCAGAACTTTGGCTCCCCTATTCAAGACAGGGCTCAAGTCATATTAATATAAGGTGAAGAAGCATCACTCCAGTTTAACAGCAACTTCAGAGAAGATGCAGTACCAAGCAGAAGTCAGTGAGGTAACAAACTGGCTGCATGGGGGCTCACAAAGCACCAAAAATGTCTTAAAGCTGATGTGCCTGCAATGCCAGGTCACAAGTCATTCTGGGCAATTTTATTAAACTATGTCAGGTGTGATTACATTGTAGTGCTAAGGGACATGGCTTAGCACCATGCCTGTTAGATAATGGTTGGACTCAAAGATCTTTTGCAACTGAAATGATCCTATGATTCTAGACATTTTATATTTCATGCCTGTCAACACAAAGTTGAAACAAAATTGGAGTGCATGTATAAAATCAGTGTATATTTCATCATATTAGCTTTTATTTCCTATTGAATACAAGATCTCAGAAGTAATCTATTTTTTGGCTGAAAAAGTTAAAAAAAAAAAATCAACTCAAAGTTATTCTCTTTAGTCAAAGGCTTTCACAACATTACTGGCCATTAAAGCAAAGGTGAATCAGCCAGCACCTACAGCTCTGGCTGATGCCAAGTGACAGCCTTCCTCAACAGGCCACCTATCTCCCAGCAAGTCAGCCTCCTGATGATAGTCCAATGACACATCACATCTTTTTTCTGCAGTTTCCTTTTCATAGTGGAATCACAGAATCATTTTGATTGGAAAAGACCTTTAACATCATCAAGTCCTACCATTAACCCAGCACTGCAAAGTCCACCACTAAGCCATGTCCCTCGGTACAACATCTGCACATTTTTTTTAAATCTCTTCAGGGATGGTGACCACCACTTCCCTGAGCAGCTTGCTTGACACCTCTTTTGGTGAAGACATTTTTCCTTATGTCCAATCTAAAACTTCCCTGGCACAATCTGGGGCCATTTCCTCTTGGTCTATCACGTTTCACTAGGGAGAAGAGACTGACATCACCTTCTACGACCTCCTGTCAGGTTAGAAACAGACATTTTCTTCAAATTTCTGCACTTTGACCCAGTGCTTTCCAAAGGTTTGCATATAGATTTTATAAGCCCTCTGAAGGCACTAGAAATATCATTTAGCCTACACTAACCATGAACATCCCAGAGTCACACAAACTAAGTGTCATTTAACACAGTGCTCCCCATTAGCAACTTGCACTCCTCACTCACACCTCCTCTTTTAATGGGGTTAAGAACTTGCTTTGTTTCCTGTTGAAATAAACAGCAGAAGTTGTCAGGAACTGGATTTGGTCCCAGACATGTCTGGCAACTGTAATATATTTATACAGAAGCATCATTCCTAAGCCTATTTGTTGGCAAATATTAAGTGGTTGTTTGACTGCCACAGAGGTAAAATAAAACCTTCATCTTTCTTTAACACATGACCTTTGTCAGTTATTTTTACTTACTACTGAAATTAGGCAGAGACAAAAATAAGCTTCTTGGAAGCTTATGAGTTTATCACACTCACTTTGAGCCAAGAGATTTCTCTCTCAAAAGGGCCCTAAGGAAAAAAGAAAACACCAAAAACCACACAGCAACAAAACAACAACAAAGCAGGCTGTACAAAAATCCACAAACATCATGACATAGAATATATAACTGAAATTTTAGTTAGCATTCAAAAATAAATGTAACAACAACAACAACAACTAAAGAGTAACTCATATACACAACAGAAAATTCAGGCAGTGAAACCAGTACTTTCTTCAACTAGTTCAAGTGAACACAGTGAGCAAAGCACAAAGATACAGCTTCAAATGCTTTCCTCTCAAATCCTAACAACAGGATGGACAAAACCATTCTTATTTGGAATTAAATCTAGTGCAGTGCACGTGAGTATTTTCAGTGTGTGGTTTGGGGGTTTGTTTGTTTGGTTTTTCCCCAGTATTGAAAAATGTGAATGTTTTTGTAGGAGGTTTTCCCCTTTAAAAAACAATGCTTTGCTTTCTTAGTTTAATTGTACCTGATCGGTACTAATGTGACACTCTCTTGACCACAGATGGCACGTCTTTGTGATGAAAACTGGCAACATCTTCTCCCCCCGACCCGAGAACTTAGGAGCTCTGAGAAGTATTTTAACACAATTAAGATTTTTAGACACAGAAGTAGTGCTGCGATGAAAAGCCGGCACGTCTAGCCCCTAACAGCCGTGGTTAGAAGACAGCAAAGCCCCAAGACACCTGGCTGAATTTCCACCAGAGGGCGCACAAAGCCCATCTCGTACAGCACAGATCCAAGTTCAGCATCATTTCTCCAGCCATGCAAATTCTTCCCAGGCGGTGACTACTCCAAAATAGATAAGATGGTCAGAAAATACCTTTTTTTTTTCCTTAGATGGCACACGATGATCCCAAATACCTCCTACAAGGCAAGCTAGAACATTACTGAGGATGTTTTAAAGCACGCTTAAGCAGCCAACTTCACTTCTAAACTCCTACACAAGGACTGTCAATTTCTAACACTCCATGAATGCAGTTACTTCTCACGATTACCCTGCTCCTATGATTTGTCTCAATTTATTCTCACTTTCTCAGAAGTGCAAGACAATTTTCTACTACTCTGTGCAAATATTCTCTCAGCATCTCCACAAGCAGTAAAACAAAACAAAGAAAACTTTAGTAAAATAAAGCAAGCACTAAAGGAAACTGAAAGATAAATGAAGACTACATGAAACAGCTTAAGACTTTTTAAGGCTAAAGGTTAGAGAATACAAGTGTACATGTGCTGTGGTTCAGTGCAAGAGCCCTCTACTTTAAGATGATATAACAAAACAAATCCCTGAAAATGAGCATTTTCTTTAATTTAACATTAATGAACACTTGCAAACCAGACAAGCACTTGAGCTACCAAGACATTGGTTGTTATTTATACAACCAGTGACAGTAGTATGCGATATGCTGGATGAAAAAAAAATTACCATCTTGGAAGACTCTCTCTACATTGAGTCCGTAAGTAGCGCAGGTCTCGTAGTAAGTGCACCTCTTGAGATCATTCGATAGCTTCCTTGCTCTGGCATCATCTATGACACGTGGATTACTGGAACTTATAGCATCTGTATCAACAGCAGGGAAAACAAAGCAAACATCAAACATCATCTTACAATTAACAGTAGCCAAGCAGAGAACATCAGCACAAACCTTGAGACAACTAGGGGTGGACATCACTCCAGTTTTACACTTTGTTGTTAAAACCAGCGGCACACTGATTCGAAAAACAACCCTAAAACGCTTTTTGGTTATCTACATGAACTTCGATGTAAAAGATACTTAGAACAACAAATGGCTGATGACTATAAACATGTAAAATGATTTTCAGAACACCAGCACTGGCTTACAAGTAACCTTCACCTGGAGAGTGGGAAACACACAATATGACACAGTCAAAAGGACAAGAACATTTTTGGTAAAGAAATAACAGGATGGGAGTAGAACAGTTACCAGGTGTTTCTGCTACACTCAGATAGTGTCAGTTTTGCACAAAAGAGATATTTCTCTTAAAAACAAACAAAAACCCCCAAGCTAGCCAGCACTTAGACAATTAGGAGAAAGAATGATCACAATGGCAGATAATAAAAAAAACTGTGCAGGACTGCAGTTTTCATTTTTCTTAAAACCTTGAGTCCAGCTCCTCCCTCAGTTCCTCATGTGTGGGATTTTTCAGGCTAGTTTTCTGTGTTTTGCTCAGGCAGAGAGAGCCAAGCTGGGCTGGAAGCCAAGCAGGCTGCTAAACCCCAACCCTGAACCCATGGCACACACAATGTCTCGGTTGAGGCAGACACTTGCCAGTTTAACATGGAGATTTTTTATATATTCATAGACTTGGTATATGCACAGGTTGACTTCTGAGTCACAGCCAAGACTAGACCCAGGACACTTGTTGCAAATGACCGAGTCCCAAACCTTGATGTAATGCACCCATCTGATGCCCTATGAACATACTACAGGGTCAACGAAAACAAGTTTTCTAAGCAAACAATTCTACTTTGTCTCTTTCTTCAAAAGCTACTCCACATGCACTTTAACTGCAATTTCTAGAGCTTAGAAATAGTTCACAGCAAGAAGGAAATAAATTAATTCATAAATATATAAATAAACCCTACTAACCAACAAAGCAGTTTCTTTATCGCTGCTCTTGTAGTTGAGAACCAAAATAAATTTATGACATGATAATACTGTGAACAGCTCTGAAAAAAGCAATTCCCCCCCCCCCCCCCAGACTACCGTGGCAATTAATTATCTGTGGTAAAAAACACATGGAGAGACAGCAGTACAACCTATTCTACAAACCTCTGCAGTTACCACCATGATGGGCATCAATTTCAGAAAGCTTTCCTGAAAACCTGCTGCATTCTGTGGTAGCAAAGCTATCTTTGTTCTTAGGGAGAAAAACATCACTTCAATGTGAGTTTGAAGACAGTGACTCCTGCAATACTGCACCCGAGGCATCTCAAATACATTTGAGTTATTTGATAGTGCTAACATGTCAGCTGATATTATTAATATCTCCTCCTGAGATGTAATAAATAAAACGAGAGCTGTTACTGAGAAAGCCAATGGCAGAGGTTATTTTTTTAAATCAGCAGAGGGCGCTGGAAACATTCAACAGGAAAGGACTTGTTAAGAACCTCGAAGCTTTGGAAATTTGACACTTAAAGCAAATTCACTGCCACAGCCTGACCTGTGCAACGAGGCAGAGGAGGGCATCTGAAAGTATCATGCAAGTGCCAACATTCTGGGAGACCTCATTTCTAAACTACTAGGCAAGCCAACAACCTGGATGTCAAATACATTTTTAACAGATATTTATATATTTACTTAATTTTGAGTTTGACAGTTAAAAAAAAGCTTTCTTTATTTTTCTGATGCTATCCCCAGTGTCCCAGAACTAGCAGCACTTTCATTTTCACACACAATTTTATAGTCCTATTTAAAAAAATTTATCAAATTCCTTTCTAGTAATAATGGGAATGAGATGCAAAACAATAATTCAGTGTGCCAGGAGCGCAGAAAGAAAAAATACTTCAGGAAAACACTTCCCTCTCTCCTTTTTTTCAACTCCATTTTTAAGCTGTCAGGGTGGCCCTTCAGAGCAGTTCATTTCTGCTTTCTGGTTGTAGTTTTTGCTATCCTAGGGTTTTCTGTGTACCTACTTCTCTTTTCATTTGCTATCATCTGTTTCCACCCCTCAGCCTGACTGCAATTCCTCCATCCATACTGGCTCTACTTCCCCTGTCTTCATATGGCAGCATTGGTGGCACAGCTCTGCAGGCAGGCAGGCAGGGAGGGAAAGCAAACTGTTCCATGACCACAACACTACCAAAAGAACAAACTGAGAAAGCAATGAAAAGCATCAACACCACCAAAATCAGTGGTGTACTGTTTCAGGGAGCAGAAAGTAGCATTCCTAGCTGACTTAAAAGAGTGGTCTTCCTGTGATGCTGCACAGGAATACAGCTCAGTTCTGCTTCTTAATGGTGGGGATGTTTTTGATGTCTGATCCATCTACCTCTTCAGAATTCCAAAGCATTAGTCACTTTTAACCTGCTAAGCTAATGGAAGCCAGTTTGAATTCAGAATTCAGTTTGAATTCTCTCCCTTTACTCTGCTCTCGTCAGACCCCATCTGGAGTACTGTGTGCAGTTCTGGAGCCCCCAGCACAGGAAGGACATGGAANAAGGGGCAATGGGTTTAAACTGGCAGAGGGGAGGTTTAGACTAGATGTTAGGAGGAAGTTCTTTACAGTGAGGGTGGTGAGGCACTGGAACAGGTTGCCCAGGGAGGTTGTGGCTGCTCCCTCCCTGGAGGTGTTCAAGGCCAGGTTGGACGAGTCCTTGAGTGACCTGTGCTAGTGGGAGGTGTCCCTGACTATAGCAAGGGGTTGGAACTAGATGATCCTTGAGGTCTCCTTCCAACCTTACCATTCTATGATTCTATGAACTTCATTAAACAACTAGCTCACCTGTCCAAATTCAATGTTAGCATCTTCCTGCTGATCAAGAAAACCACTGAAAATATTTTTCTCAATATTCCTGCAAGTCATCATTGCTCAAGTTCTACACTTGACTCTCCCAGGAGTGCTGCAAGGGCATTTGTCCCCCATCTCAATCTAGTCCTCACAATGCCATTGCCCTGTGGCAAGCCAGCTGAGGAAGTCCTAAACAGTCAGACCACCATCCCACTGATTAACCAGCTGTTTCATCAGACAAGTGGCAGTGCTGATGTGAGAGTGGGGACAGCACAGGATGCGGCTTTGCTAGCTTGGAGAAGTCTGTATGGTCATGTAAATCAAGACTGCACTTACCCTGTGTTCCCACTAGTACCATTGGTATTTCACTAGTGTTCCGATAGTTAGCCATGCGGCTGTAGTAATGGTAAACAGTCTGGAAGCTAATTTCATCTTCCAAGCTGAAGACAAATATAACAGCATCCACCCACATGGCAAACTGCAGAATAAAAATGGAAAAGGCATACTGTAAGATAAGAATGAAGAGGGAAAAAAATAAAAGAGAAAGAAAAAACATTCTTACCTTTCTTGGAGGGAAATACACATCAGAGAAACTTAGTGACAATAACCAAGGCCTTGAAAGTGGCACACATTTCTAAAATCATTAATCTCACCACTCTGTAAGTGATGGGAATACACAAAGGTTTTTCCTCACGCTCACAACAGCATCTCTTTCGTGGTACATGACATTACAAGCCCAGCTACTATCAGTGCACACTGGGTTTGATTCACAGCAGCCTCATATTTCTACATTTGTGCATTATAAATGAAGAACATTTATCTCTAGACACTTGAGTGCCCTACTTTGTGTGTTATTTCTCCACCCTATGCTTCACATGCATGCATGCAGATATTTGTTAACAGCGGGACAAATATTGTGGTTGTGGCTTTACAATCACTGCTAGTAGTTCTCACATATTGATCAACATCCAAATATGTTCATTTCAGATTTCCAATTCTTCGCTATACAGACATTCCTAATTGAGGAAACAGTACCAAATGCCTTGTTCAGCTTTCCATGTGAATCTTGGCATCAGTGATCTGCTAAAAAACATGCATATACATGGGGCAAGCCTAGGTGCTGCTTAAGTGACCGTGCAAGTGAAGAAGTTTCAGCTGATAAGTGAAATACAAATTGTATAAACACATTTAGCACAACAGCCAACATATACAGGGCATGAAAAAAAGACTGAAATGACGCTTACCTCACTGCCTTTATTTTTCCCTAAGTGACTCCATTCCTAACCAAATTTAGATCAATGGAAACAAGTTTCAGCCATCAGTATTTATGCCTTCATTATCTCATTACTACAATATGCCAGGTATACTGGGTACACTCTGAACAGAGAGAGCTGCAAGGAGGCTCCTTCGGGAAGCATTCTGCTGAGTTTTACAAAACTAGCCTAGCTTTGTAAGCATTTCACTGCTACCAGCTCTTGCTGTTTTGTTTCTGCTTTTGCAGTATTTCAACTGCTTCATTCACTACTTTGGAGATGTCAGCTTTTAAAGTAAGGCATCCCAAGCTGGCATATGCAAAGCTAAGGAGAAAAGAACCCAGAGTATCAATCTGGAAAGCTCTTTACGTACTCAAGTTGCTAAGCTCATTAAATTTTCCTTTTTAGAATCAGGAACTAGCAGTACTTCTTGCCTAATTTTTATACAGGAAATCAGCCGGCAATTTAACTTGATGTGCATATTCATGGCTGCATTGTACTTGAAACTAAACACTACCTCATCTCTTACAGTTACGGTGTATAAATAGCCGAAAGTGTTTCAAGGTTTTCAAGACAATCAGAAAGACAATCTCCTAGATAACAATAGGACTGTTTACTTGCAGCATAGTTACTGCCACAATAAGGGCAACTACTATGATATTAAATTTGAACTATTTAAGCCAGAAGATCTAACCAAAGCAACCCAAGACAGCATCATTACTGCGGACTCAGTTTTGGGTCCTACTATGAAACAGTTGCAGCAGCAGCAGCGTAGTAAGGACTTCTCCTTACAGCTACAATGTCCTAAAAACATCAACTTGGAAGCTAAGAGCCTCTCTAAATTTTCTTAGTATTTCCTCTGTGTGTAGCAGCAGCCTTCTAATGTAGATTATTTTAGAAATCTAGAGGGTGGTTACTAAATCCAGCTCCTCCAGACACAAAATATTTCCAGCAATTTCTTATTCTCTTTTCACATATAAGTAAGCTTAAGTTTTGTGAATATTGGTCCTGTGCTATTAAAAACCAAAGGCACTTCTGAAAACACACGCCAGGTCTGGAAACTCAGGATGTCTTATTTACACCACTGTGTGGGGAATGGCTTGAAATAAGAAGAAAAGATTCACTGATGATATACAAATTCATCTCCAAACTGTGACTGAGCAGGTGTGTTAGTTTAAGAGAAGCCCACACAAACTCAAGTTATAAAAATAGTTCTAAATTAAAGACTAATAGCATGGCTGCTCAATATAGCTCAGTTGCTATGTTAGTCAGGTTTTACAATAGGATGGCACTCATTTGTAACAAATCACAGCAAGAGTGAAATCAATTCTGGTGAGCAGAAAAAATACTCAACATTCACAAATTGAAGGAGCATCACATAGTGCACTTCACATTTCATTCAATGAAATGAACCTTTTGGGGTTTTTCCTTTTTAACTTATTTTGTTATTTTCATCTTCAAGTAATCTTATGTTAAACATGGAAGAGATGGATCATAGATGAGAAACTCAAATGACTTCATTCTCCCTCCCTTCTCAGTGAACTGAGACCTGAGCTGCAGCCTTTGCATTGCAGTGGGGAACCCCCCATGACCCAGTGCTGCTAAGTGTCATGAAGACCACAGTGCAGCTCATTGCTTATTCAGGTCATAATTCTATCCTAATTATCCAGAAAAAAAATGTACTGGACGACTGCAAAAAGCAGAACCTTAAGGCTAAAATAACCAACTCTTTCTATACGAAAAGCAAATAATAGGAGGCAACTATTTTTCTTCCAACAGCATTCCATTTTCACTATAGAATTATTTTCATGAACCCACAAGTAAACTTTTTATTCAAGAATTAATAAGCAGATTAAAGATCTTTAAGAAGCATGTGACTTAAAATTATACCCCAAAAATCCAAGGAGAATTTACATGTGAAAAGTCTCCTGAAAAGCAAGCTAGTACTAACACCTTAAATCTTTCCATCCTCATGATCTGCTCAAGAACAAATCTCAGCCACAATAGTAATTAATAACTCAAACACAGCTAGCATAGATCAAAATGAAAGCAGTGTGTCTGTTCTTTAGTTAGCTGAAATAACCTCTGCAAAGCCAATTCTTCAGGTAGAAAAATATTTAGATTGCTGTGTGTACCTTTTTATGTTTTTATATGCATGAATGTTCTCTAAGCATCAGGGCCTGGAAACTGTTGTGTACTGCAGCCAAATCATTCACAGCCTCACACAGAGCACTTCTTTTAGGCTCCTGCTTCACATGGCTGCAGATGTGTCGGTGACACTAATTTTTTTATTTTTCTTTCAACTTCCTTCCAGGATGTCTCTTTTGGTCTCCATTTCCTCCACCTCCTTTCTCTTCTCCTTTGTCCAGGCACCTTCCCCCACGCTCTACTCCTCCTGCAGCTCATGAGCAATAGTGAAGCATTGAAAGCCAAGCTGCTGCTGCTGGCACTGCTCCTGTTCAGCTGTTTGGCAATAGAATGGTTCCTGCTGCTAGANCCTCGTCGGTTTTTTTTTTTTTTTTTTTTTTTTTTTTTTTTTTTAAATTTTGTTTCTTTGGAAGCTGATACACCTCTTAACAGCCAAGCAAAGCAAGACCACCAGCAGCCAATACATTTAAGGAATCTCACTAGTGCCCAGGTAAGAAGAGGTAGAGAGGAATTGAGAAAGATGCCTGAACAAAAGGATGCTGCCTGCAGCTGGGCTGTCAGTCTGAGGTGATTGAAACATTGCTTAAGCAAGTGCTTCACCTCACCTCACTCAAAACAGAGTAACAGACTTATGCCACAAAATCATAAGCATCTACTCAAAGGCAAATCTTCTGTAAGACAAGGAGGTAATACATCTTAAACAGACACCAAGTCAGAGATCTGAGAACTTGATGGTGCTGAACTAGAACTCACAAAGCTGAGTCTTAAACAGTACATGGAGCAAAACATGGAAGCGCTAGGGAATGCAAAGACTGCTACACAAGTATGTGTGTCACTGCACAGATCTACTTTGTATTTTAACAATTTAGATAGTCTAACTCAGAATAAATCTTAATAATAAGCAATTTTGTTGCACTGGAAGCATACTGACTAGACATTTAATGAGGTTTTTAAGAAAGATAGGGACAATCTTTTTAGCAGGGCCTGTTGTGACAGGATGAGGGGTGATGGTTTTAAACCAAAAGAGGGGAGATTTAGGGTGGTGAAACACTGGCAGAGGATGCCCAGAGAAGTAGTAGCTGCCCAATCCGTGAAAAAATTAAAGGTCAGGTTGGGCAGGTCTCTGAGCAGCCTCACGTAGTTGAGGATGTCCCTGCTAACTGCAGGGGATTGGACTAGATAGTTTTTACATGTCCCTTCCAACACAATTCCAAATAATTTCTAAACACAGTATTTTTCACCCAAGGGTGACATTTACTTTTTCCCAGTAGAAAGGCAAACAGCACTCAGGAAAGATCAGAACAAAGACATTTCTCTTAAAGGAAGGCTTTTTTAAAAGAAAGGAAACAGTAGCATTATTCTGGTACAGCTCTATATATGCAATGCTCACCTGTGCCTCTGGAGGGCCCCCTTCATCTCTAATCAGCAGCAGATAGCTTTGTCCATCAACTACTATCTCTTTCTTGAATCTCCCACCTGTCACACAAAGTAATTCATTACAGAACAGAAGAAGTGAAAAACACAAACTAGAAAAGAGGCTTCGCTTGTGGAAAAAAAAGGTGTCCTTAAGATCTGCATCAAATTAGTGAACTACTATGAATGTAACTTAAATTCATATGCATTGAGAAAACTTTAAATCAGATACTTCCATGTGGGGAAAGCAAGCCAAGAATTGCATTACAAACACTAACTCCCACATCAGGTGTATTTGGTTTTGATACACACAGTTAAGACGGTTGTCTTTGTTTTATGCAGTGGTGAGAGATGCATCTCCATGAAAGCAAACATGGGATGGCTGTATATCACGTAATAGAACTAGAATAAATTTCTTGTGTGAATTAGCATTTCCTCAAGAGAAGCCCAGATCTTACAGCACACATGTAATGTTATGAAAATGGTATTTCTATATCCACAAACCACAGTTAGGGGGAAATACTAGACACATGTTAGACAAAAACAACTACAATGGTGGTACCTCTGAACAGATGTTCTAAACTAACATAGAATTTTGTGCCACTTGCTAGCAGGATGAATTAAGGACCTAATTTAGAGATCTAGATTAAAAAAGTGGAGTCACAGCCTCCAGCCAAATTCTACTACTGATCCTATTATTTCAGCAAGACGCAGAATATTGAGTGCTTGTGAAGACCAAAGAGCTGGCACTAAACCCAAGAAACCAAACTGGGGCGTGCAGCTGCTTCAGTACCTTTCCTCTCCATTTGCCTGATAGGGACTTCAAGTATAACCCAAGGGCAAAATTGGGATTCCTTTCCTTTGGGGTTAAGCATATTTGGGCCATCTTGCTGTGTCTCATGAGGGACTTCAGATAATGACAAATCACATTTAGGGTTTCTGGTGTGACCAAGTCTAAGCCAGGATTAGCAAACTTGGCTTGCCTAAGTGGTTGGGTTGTATTTAGGCTCCTCTCCTGGAAGCAAACAGTCTTTATCTCCTCACCAAAGCCACAAAGGCCCCAAGGCTTCTATGCTTACCATCACCCAACTGCCTCACATCTGAGTTTACCAGAAAAAGATAAAAACATTTTATCTATTAGCACACCCTATACTTCTTTCTTCACTCTTATTTAACTGGAATGATTTCCAATTTGAAACCCATTTCCAAACTACACTTACTTCAAAACTTGTCATACTATCAAAACCAATGCATTTAACACACGTGATGGCTAAGTGAACCATTCTGACTTTCTTCAAATGAGCTCTCCATGCAAGTAAATCAGCACATACAGGCTAAAACTGATCCTCAACACAACTGCACAAAAATTGTTAGCCTTAGGGAAACAAACTGGCTTAGACCCACCATTCCTCGAGCCCAACCATTAGAGCAGCTTTTAAATCAAGATCATTCAACACTTAGGCTATGTACACTATTTAAGCATGTTTAAACATATTTCATGTTTAACAAATGCATAAACCCAGGTTTGTGTTGGTGGTTTTGTTGCTGTTGAGTTTGTGTTGCTTTTCCTGTTGTTTGGGTTTTGTTTCTTTGTTTTGCTTGCTTTTTTATTAACCTCCCCTATTATGAAGGGTTCAGCAGTATTGAATACACAGCAATTAAAACTGTCACATTTCTGGTTGTTTAACTGCACAGGAGTAGAGAAGTTACGTACAGAATTTCATTATATTGCTCACAAATTAGATTTCAATTTTTTCCTTAGAAGATCAAGTGGCAGATAAATACATGTCATTTGTGAACCTGAAAAGAATACTCAAAACCAACCATTAAACTTTTCAGGGAAACTACTCTCAGCTCTCAGGAGCTGAATTTCCATTAACTAGATCATTATTTCTATACATTGTCTATTAATTCTATATGCCTCACAACCAACTCTTATTTAAGATTAATCACTTAACACAGCCCTCCAGAGAGGTTCTTCAAAGCTGTAAGTAACAATGGAAATGCAGCATAGACGTGATTAAGAGTGAAAGTTCTGTGTAATTGCCATTTCCTATTTCCTTTTTCTTAAACACTGAAAGTTCACACAGCTAATTAGAAAATACCGTGAACAGAGTACATTTAAGAGCCAGCTCATTACTTCCTCTTGCCAAGAGGACACCTTTCAAGTTACACTGTATCTTCAAACAGTCCTTGGTAGCATAAAGAAGGTATAGACAAAGTGAAATTAAAAGCTTCAGTAAAAAATTGAGAGATAGAAAATAAACACGAGTGTAGTATTAAAATGAACATATACACAGATGACTAATGTGATCAATAAGAACCNTGGTCTAGTCCTGAGGTCTGTGGTAACAGGTTGGACTTGATGGTCTTTGAGGTCTCTTCCAACCTTGGTGATGCTGTGATACTTCATAGTCACAAATGACACTGTTCATGGCAGCGGCTTTAGGATTTGTACCACAGTTAACAAATAACTACAAAGTTATTCAACAGCGCTCTTCCTGTAGGAATTTACACTAAGTGGCCAGCTTATATATCAGCCTCTTGCCTTCCCCCAAAACACTGTGTGTGGAGCTCACAGCAACTATAGTGGATTTTTATCTCCAGTATTCAATTCAAATCCTGACATGCTGTACAGTTTCAACACGGTCTGTCACCCTCGAAGAGCCCTGCTGCAGTCAACCAGCACATAGTCGATTCAAATCTAACTAAGTGGCTTCACTCTTAAAAGCTGAGCATGCTCATTATCTAGAATATGCACTGGTTCCTGGCACATCCTCTTGCATTCATTTACTGCTGTTTGGGTTTAGGTATTTTTTTATGATAAATAGTTTAAATCTTAACACAACCCTCTGAAAATAAAAAAAGCCCTGCATGTCAAGTCTGCACTAAGCATTTAAAACCAAATCTGAAGATCCAGAAATATAACAGCAGTCACGCTCATCCTCGAAGTAAGAATTATTTTATGCAAATCTGAGATCAAAGCAGGATGCATTTCTATTAACTTATGTTTCTACACCATTAAAGGGCCCTAACCGTGATCACATAATAAATTTAGGTACTACACAGGACAGAGATTGAGAAAACCTACCTCACTATCAAGAATTTACAGAAATAAGATCTTAAGTGGTGAAGAATATACAGGCTTCTGACAGTTTATGAAGCCAAAGCTATGTACTTGTCCTGCAGATGATACCTGTGGTTATCAGATTAAGGCAACCAATACACTGATTCTGCCTTTGACTCGATGAGCCCAGACACAACCCATCTCCAGCTCATGCAAGTAAGAGCGATGCCAGGACAGTGATTTTGAGATGGTTTGGCTTGGACAGCACTCAGGTTCTGGTTCTTTTGTTTTGTTATGCATCTATAGAGTTTGTAAACACAAAGCCAATGGGAAAGAATTCTTAGAGTGATCAGCCAGTTTGAATATTAAACTACCACAACCCGTCAAAAAAGTCAATAAGCCTCCCATTACTACAAAGTACCAATGTATTTTCCTAAGTATCTGTATATATGATGGAGCCACAAGAGATCAAGTAAGCTGATGACAGTGAAAACAAAGAAATGACCTTTTTAATTTAAAAAAGGGTTCAAAACCCACAGCAGTAGTCCCAAAGGAGATAACTAGCTTTGCTTCACTCCCATCAGTGTTATCACACGTGTAGCTTTTTTTAATGAGGGAATTTCTCAATTCCTGTGTGTACCTGCCACAGTAGGTCACTGAAAGAGAAAGACTGGCAGCTGGACCACAACTCTAAGGGAAGGAGGAACTGCTCCTTCTATATCCTAAAGGGGGCACATCCAAGCACAAAGATGCTCAAGTGCAAGGCATGCAATCAATGGCTGAATTATGTTTCTTTGCAGACTCAATCCTATCTCTAAAGCTATATAAAAGACATGCCAGTGAATATCTAAATAACTCTCTACAGTTAGAGAGATGGAAACTCTTTTCAGGAAATGCCACTGCAATTTGATAAAAACAAGTTACTGAAACTGTAGGGGAACTTCAGTTTGGGAGGATTTCACAATGTGGTTTACTTAAATTTTGCTACAACTCCGTGTCTGCAAATCCCTGCAATATTCCCAGCCTTCCAGGACAAGGTGATTATCAGTTCACATATACCTATTTTCAGACACGTACAGAATTTCAGAGAAGGCAGCAAGCACTACTCCTGTGTATGAGCCACACACAATACCCACCAGAAGATACCAAACAGTGCTTCTGATGCAACCCATAAAACCACCTGGTTTCTTATGTGCATTGGACCAAATCGCTACTATAAAATGCTCCAGATTAAAAAAAAAAAAAAAATACAGCTTTGACCAAATATAAAACCAAATATATTCTGTGCATCAGCGACTTACAGTCATGACTACAGACCTAGCACAAGTCAGAAATGGGGGCTGAGGGAATCAACAAAAGCTTCCTAATCTCATTTTTATGCACGCCATTCCACAAAGGTTAGTGCTTTCAATCAGCAGGACTAAAAAGCTGCCCTTCAGTAAAAACCGATACTCATTTTAAACACTGCACATATTTGCCATCAAAGGTGGGCTATAATGCAAAAGCTTTATATTACACAGGGAATTCCAGGGATGAAGCTTTTCACCCAGCTCTGAAAGCCTGGCTGCCGTTTCCTCTGCCTGATAGCTGTTTCACTGCGTAATTGCTCACCCAAGCAACCACTGATTTTCATACTGTATCCCCAGGCATGGCTGTGCTCGCCAGGCTCTTTATTCAAGCAAATTGCCACGGGGATGAAGTTATTTGACCATATGAGAAAGATAAATTCAGGGGGCTGGCCACATGACAAACCTATGCAGCAGCTGAATGTCTACTATAACTGTGGGGGCAGGGTAGGTAGGAGTGGGCAGCAAAGAGAGAAGATAAGAGTGAAACATCCCTAAAAGCCTGAATTTTATATTTCCAGTGACATGTGCATTTTGACAACAGTGGTCGGTTGTGTAATGAACACAGATTCTGAGTTTAGTTTTTTCTTCCTGAAGATAGGAAAGACCACGCCAAGAACCTGGCTTCTCTTCGGAGAAACAAGTTCAGAAGTCATTTACTCCCTCTGTTTCTACATGCATGATTTCAGGACCAAACATACAAAAATCTTTGGATATGATGAAAAAATAGAAGAAATAGAAATCCTCACAAGATCATCTTCAGCTGAGCAGAAGCACCAAAGAACAGGTGCAATAGCCCACTAAACCAACACCTATGTTGCAGCACAATGATATCCAAAGTTTCTATTTAAATAAGCTATGCCTTCAAAATGTGTTTTCTCAGTGCTTCCCACCAAAGCACACTATCACACAAAGTTAAATTTTCACCAGTCAGGTTGTGCCTGGTGCTTCATGTCACCTCATATCAGTAGTAGTAGCAGAGAAGCCATCACAAACTCACTCAGCCACACGTAAAGTTAGCTTTTGGGTATTTTCTTAATGCAGATCTTGTGCTAGACAATACTTCATCATCCAAATGTGGGCAAGCTGAGTTCAGCACATACCCACAGAAGTGAAAGAGTAGGAAGCTCTCACACAAGACTATAGACACAAGCAGGTAACCACATCACTTTGTCAACAACATAGCCCCATTTAAAAAATCCCCAACCAAACATAAAACCCAATAACACACCCTCAGCTGAGCCTTTCAAAGCCTACCATCTGCACCTCTCAACAAGTAGGCTTAACGATATATTTTAGGAAATTGTGGACAGAACCCTTTAGGAAACCATGGCCTCAAGTTGCACCAGGGCAGGTTTAGATTGGATATTAGAAAACAAACTCGACACAGAAAGCGTTACGAGTGGAACAGGCTGCCCAGGCAAGTGGTGGGATCAGCACCACCAGGGCAACTTTAAAAGATGTGGTGCTCAGGCACATGATTTAGTGGGAGACTTGGTAGTGCTGGGTTAATGGTTGCATCATAAAGGTCTTTTAAGTGATTCCATGATTCTATGACTACACTATTTGAGTTCTCCCTGACATATCAAGTGATACTTGAAGCAAGGTATACACACAGGCACAAAACAGGCATGATGTAATAATATTACATCATATATTATACATAATCTTACCATTACATAAAAAATTGCCAAAGAAGCAGTCATTAACTTGTCATTTCATGAAAATAGGTTGAGAGGCCTTTTCTGCTGGAATCTTAGCAGCAGACACAGTAACATTTAAACACTTCATTTTGAGATACATTCATTAATATATTCACAGTGCTTCTACTGAAAGGCAGATCTGAAGGCTCCACAAAACCCAGTGGCCATTGGAACAGAGATCAACTGAATTTTAAGATTTCAAGTCTTCAGGAAGATAGAGATTACACTTAAAAAAAAAAAGCATTAGCTACTCAAGTTGCATAGAATCAGATACCATAATTACTTTAATATGGTTATATAGAAATTGAAGAGGTTTGAGCTTCATCTTGAGGATGAAGAACCCATTATGTTGAATGATATCTTGAAAAAGAGGCTATAGAGCTTTTCAAAGTGGCAGGATTTTTTTTTTTAAAGCAGATTTAGTAATGCAGTCCTGAACTGCCCAACTGAGAATGCAAATTAAGCAAATGAAAACAGGATGACAACCTGCTGCAACCAATTCCTGGCTCCACATGAGCCAACTAGAATGAAACATCCAGCAGTTGCTTCCATTAATGTTAAACAGTCAGTAGTGTCTAAAGAAAACAACACCAACAAAAAAATATCCTGTGATTCTGCATGGGCTAATCCAAAAAGGGCATTTATTTGAGCCAACCACACGTTGCTACACATATATAGTTATTAGAAACTTTGGTGCAGAGAATACTTCCACAGCAGATTCTCTATTAGAAGAGCTTGGTGAAAGGAGGAGGAAAAGCCAGAAGTACAGTGAAAAGGCAATGATGACCATGCAATGTTATATTTTCAGACAAAAAAATGATAGTTTAGCCACCAAGATAAAAAGTTTTTAAAGTGACAGCCTCTGAACAATTAATTTTCCTCCAATACATGGAGACAGGAGTTGGGAACATGTTCTATTTTCACTATAAAGCTTCTGACAGTCACTGGCATAGTGCTTGTAAGCCAATTAGAGAAGCCCTGTCTTAATAAAATTACTGCAAGATGAGTGCAGAAGTAGAGGTAAGTCACACTTGGTACTCCTCAAATGACTCATCTTAAAAAGAGTATGATTCCAGTGCAAGTTTCTGCAGGAGTTTGAAGTCTCATGCAAGCACTTTATTAATAAGCCAGAAGATGGAAGAAACAGGCTACTTAATTTCTAGGTAATGAAGCAGAAGAGATTGCAATTATATTAAAAATTGGATTGTACTTCAGCATGACCATAAGTAAGAAAAACAGAGTGGAAAAAAACTAAAGCAGCAGCACAGGGACGAATGAAAAAGTCCTCAGGCTAATCAGGACCAACCAGCTGCAGAAGGAAGATGGTGTGGGATGGCAAACCACTGGCACTGCAGACAGCAGCTGTGAATTCCTGTGGGGTGCAGACAAGCAGATAGCTCACTCCAGCCCTCCCGTCACCAGCAGCTCACAAGGCCTCAGCCAGAACTCCCTGTATTACTCTGGGCAGTGCATTACGTGGAAGACAAGGACTGAATTAAGAGATCACAAGCACAATAAAATGCTTTTTTTTAACTGCCTAGAAAATACACAATAAGAAAAGTAAGCATACAGATTGTGGTTATTTAACAAGCGAGGAAGAGAGGTGAGATGAGACTTCTTGTTTAAAAAATTATCTGTGGGTCTAATTTTAGAGCAAGGGGAAGATCTTTACCATTCTTTCAGTTCCTATTTCATTATGATCCCAGGTAAACATGCAGAAGTATCCAGTGGAAGTAAAGAGGCCAGTAAGAAAGGTGATAAGCAAACTGGAGTTCTGGTAAGCACACACTACCAATGTGCATTTTGAAACAGCCAGCTGGGAGCACCCCAGTACCCCAGGCTATCCAGCTCTTCACATAATCAGTATCTGATTAGCTGTTTGACAATTTGGATAATCCATTCTGGTTCAGGGACTAGTACTTGATTTCCTTTTTCAGTAATAGCCATACAGGTAACAGCTGTCTCTCCAAAATGACTTAAAAAAATGTAGCAATTGTTAACACTGAAGTATACATCAGCACAGAAACAGCACCACAGTACCACACAGACCTTGACATTCAGTGTTACAGACAGAAATACTCATATTTAAAGTAGCACACTGATTTTTAGCATATACATCAGAATTACATCAGTCACGTCACACCTGCATGTAAAGAATCTAAGAATCTATAGCTGTTTTTCCTCCTAAGACACCACACCAATTTATATCTAATTCTTAAATACAATAAATAATTTTAATATTTTAACACTGTTCAAGGTTCTAGCATGAGTTTGTAAATCCCAAAACATTTTCTGCACAGTGATAAAGCACCTGTGCTCTGTATGTGCTCACCAAAATTATTCAATTAAAAAAAAAAAGTTAGACACCCAGCAATTTAACACAATGGGGTAGCAATTTTGTCACAGGACAAATAAGCACTGAATACAGAATCACAGAATCAATCAGATTGGAAAAGACCTTCAAGATCATCAAGTCCAACTTATGACCCAACATTATCTAATCAAATAAATCATGGCACTAGGTGCCACATTCAGTCTTTTTTTTAAGCATTCCTAGGGATGGTGACTCCACCACCTCCCAGGCAACCCATTCCAATGCAAATCACTCTTCCTGCAAAGAACTTCTTCCTAACATCCAGTCTAAACCTCCTCTGGCACAGTTTGAGACTGTGTCCCTTTTGTTCTGTCACAGGTTGCCTGAGAAGAGAGACCAACCCCAACCCGACCATGACCTGCTTTCAGGTAGTTGTAGAACACACTAAGGTCCCCCAGAGCCGCCTCTTCTCCAGGCTAAACAATCCCAGCTCCCTCAGCCACTCGTCACAGGGCTTGTGCTCCAGACCCCTCAGCAGCCTTGCTGCCCTTCTCTGGAAGGGCATTACATACTGTGAGCATGCCCTTTTTCATAATTCATTTACGTGAAAAAGTATCTCTGACATTTTAAAGGGGAGGAAACACTCAATAGGAACTTGCCTTGAACCTCCTCCAACAGTCACTCAGACCTTGAGTTCACCTCAGTGCCCCAAATGCCAGGACCCCCTTGGAGCTACACACTGCATTACCTGCAGGACTCTGCAGTGCCTTAAATTCTGCAATTACAATTTAAACAAGTCTTAAATAATTAAAGATTTGTGCACTACTGCTTTTGTCCTTTGTATTAAGCATTCTCACCAGCACCATAATCTCATCACTGTATTTAAAATTCATCAGAGCACAACAATCAATGTCAGATGTTCAAGCTTAATCAGACAGTGAAACTCTTCAGATGAACATGCTCAAGTATTTCTAAAGCTATGCCTTACTAAGCATTCAAATGGCACAGGGGAGGTGGAACAGTATTTGTACATTCAGAGGGGTGTGACCACTAACCCCTGCTCCTGACCCCTGGGGTCAGTGTAACAGCACCATGTAGTGCTGCCATCAGCCTGTCAAGGACCTCTAAAGCAACCTATCTGACCCTGTAGTATGGGGACACAAGGACCTACAGTTGAATTAATGGTTGCATTTCTATTAATAAGCTACAAAATCAGCCACGCCTGAGAGCTTTTTTAAATTTGTTTTTTTACTACTTTATTTTATGAAACAGCAGGTGCAGACAGTTGCTTACATGTCACACCCACTAATTGTATATACACTACAAGTCTAATTTTAAAAGCTTATTTTTGTCAAGCCAGCTGGAGACAAAACTAAACTCAAACAGCAGCAGTCCACTTCTTTGGGCAGGATGTAATACTACTTTAGTACACTCCTACCTGTTTCTATCACCAGCCTTTTCAAGTGTCAAAGTTCAGGCCACAAAACACCACTTCACAAACAAAGCTCTTTACTAAGGTAGCCCCATGACTTAAAATACCATCCCTCTTTTACTGCAGTTCCTTAAAATATGGCTTATCAGACATTCCATCTCGTAGACATTAACCCATTCTACCTTTCAATCTAATATATGAATCATCTCCTGTCAACACCTGCTCAAAATTTCTGTATATAAATTCTACCTCAAAAGCTTCCAACGTAACTTCAGAGATACTCACAAACCTGGTAACAAACTCTCAATTGCATAACCAAGGCAAGCAAAAATCTTAAATCGTATAAGCACAGGAGCATACACTACTTTTTTTTTTCTTTTTTTAGAACATGTCTTTGCTTTTTATACTTAGTTTATAGCCATCTTGCATAACATCTGAATTACAGTATTACATTACAAGTAGTAACTCTAAAGTTAAAACTGGACTTAGTTGGCTGTCATTATATCTGTCTGAACATTTAATAGATAAGCAAAAAAATCAATCATAAATGAGATCTGCCAAGAAAACCCAGACAAAGCAACCATAGTAATTTTTTTTTTCCTTTTTCAATTATCTCCTAAAATACTCCAATTCAAACACGAGAACAGAAGGGTCATTTTGCAATATACTATATTTTATTTATTTTCTGTATCTATCCTATATTTCACAGAATGCTTCTCATTCACATTCAAGGGAATTCAAGGAAGGGGAGGGAGAAAAAAGAACAACATCACTTAGGCAAGATCTGATCTTATCATGCTGCAAGGTGGAAGGCCCTTGACATTTTTAAACCATGCAGAAAGCTTAGTGACAGCTTGCTATAGTGTCAAATTAAAAAACATCTGCTAAGAATTCAACATATTGTGAATAAAACTACTATGCCCTACTTTGTCACACAGCCCTCCAAAACAATGCAAGATGAAATGGAAGGGAAGAAAAAAAAAACAAAACAAAACACCACTGATACAATCAAATGCAAGCTGAAAGAAGAGCACGTTTAAACACCATGCTTAAATTCCGCTTTAAGACTGAGAGATAAACACTGGTCTAGGATTTAGAAGCACAACCAGATGTAATATTTGAAAAGGAAGTGGAAGGCAGGACTTTGAGCAGCAAATCGGCTTCTGACTCAATAGAAGAAAGCAAAGAGCAATGGAAACCTAAGAGTCATTTTTATTACTATTAAGAATCTATAGCTGTAATAGCCACTATAAATCCAAATTAGTCTTTACCAGGGACACAACCTTCAGAGAAGCTTGTTATGAGAAGGATATAAATTCTACAGACATTAGTCATCAAAACCTTTGAGTATTCAAGGTGTAACATGTTAAAAGACATCTCCAAGATCAGTGGACCCTCAAGGCACACAACCAAAAAGGGAAGTCCCTTCTAGGAAACTGCTTCTTCAGCACCTTCTCCCCAAGATAAAAACAAATACTTAACTTCCTCCTCTAATTAACATAGTTCCTTATTTATGCAACACTTTAAACAGTAACCAACTTGACAGCTAGAACAGAGAGGTTTTCAAAGAATCTGCTAACCCACACATGCAATCTCAGGGGGATGAGGAGAGGGAAGGGCTGGTGAGGGGAGATTGTAGAATACATAAACACACACTATTATGCTAAGCCTGAAAGGCTCCAAAAGCCCAAGAGAGCCAATGGCAGCAGCACTTTAAAATGATCAAAAAAGACAAGTCTTGTCTTCTATCTAGATGTCAGCGTGAAATCCCAAAGAAAAATAATCAGCTGATAGTATTATAACAAAACAGAAGACAAAGAACTGAAAGGAGATAATTTTGGACACATGTCTACAGTCATCATTGTCTGCTGCACACACCACAGTGTTTGCCTCCTTATTTTAGAAACAAAAAAACACTCAGAGCTTCTGCTGCCCCACAGAGTGCTGTGCAAAGCTTGTGAACCACTGCACTGAGGCTTGAATTTGACTTGGAAAATGTCTGCTTTCCTGTGTTTTGTCATCTGAGCACTGTAATGGAGGAAATGAGCTGGACTTCAGGATTCATGTTGCTTTTTCAAATTTTTATGTATTCAGTGTTGTTCTAAAATCTCCCCAAATAAGCTGTACGTAGATTTTTATGTGTACAATGAGGATTTCATGGAATTTCAGGAAAAGACAAGTGAAACAGCATGGAAGTCTGTCTTTACTGTAAAGTATGTAAGTGCATATTCAGAGAACAAATTTCTTTATTTTTCATTTACAATTCAGCTGGCTTGCTCACTAAGAACATAACACACATGTCCGTCTGGGACAGAGCCTCTCCCCTCACTCATCAAAACACACAGTTGGTTCTTTAGCAAATATGGATTCCCAATTGCTATGTATCTGAACCAAAACAAAACAACCAACCAAAATAGAACAAAACAAAAAAGCCACACAACAACAACAACAACAACACAAAAAAAAAAACAACACCCAAACAAAAAAAGAAAAACAAAACCCCCACACAACTAACCCAAGAAACAATCCTAGATAAAAATACCTAATGGCAGGACAAAGGATAATGGTTTTCAACTACAAAAAGAGGGATTTAGACTACATAGAAGGAAGAAATCTTTCTAAATTGAGGCTAGAAGAACACTGCCACAGGTTACCCAGAAGTGGTAGAAGCCCCATCCCTGGAAACATAACAAGTCAGGTTGGAGATAGCTGTGAGCAACTGCATCTAGATGTCCCTGCTCATTGCAGGGAGGTTGGATTACACGGCCCTTAAAGGTTCTTTCCAACTGAAAACATGTTATGATTCCACAATTTGCAATCTTAGGAACCTAACTGCTCACAGAAGGAAGAACTACATTTTCAGCCTACACGAGTCAGGGCAAGAAGAGGGCAAGAATTATCATCATACATAAGAAAAGGTTGTCCAATTCTGCAGCTCCCATGCTGCAGTCAACCTGCTGTAAAAGCACCAAACTATGAAAAAAACAAACTGTGATCTCCATCTCATGACTAAATCTCTCAGTAAATCCAGGTATAAATAAAGTCAAAATACAGGATTTCTTTCCTGCATGCTTTATTTAGTGTAACACAAGGAAAGAACAATCATATTTTTCTTTCCCTCAGCCCAGGAGAACAAGATCCATTCTCATTTCATCACACAACTCAGCATCTGAAGCATTAGACCTTTACCAAGAATGAAGTCAAATGGTCAGTTATCTAGGTTAATAGATTTTGCTTAGACTTTTTGTATGCACATCTTCTGAGAGAATATGGTCAGATAAAAATCTCATGAGGGGATGCTGAATAAAAGCTGCTGAATAAAAGCAGCTGAAATTTTAGTCTTCCTCAGTCCTTCTTGCATAATTACCATCTGCTGAAGTAGCATGATATGGAAATAATTACTGGATAGAAACAGGAAAACAGTGACATGCAACCCCCCATATAAAATTTTTACGTGCTTTGGTAACAGCAACTTAGGTTCATAGCCATCTCACTGCATCCCTCCTTCAAAGGAAAGGTGACACACTTAATACTAACAACCATTAAGTTTTAGATCATGCCTGCTACTCAAGTGATCCACCATTTACTGTGGGCACTGAAAAATTCACCAGTGGAAGCTGTCATAGTATAAAATTATTTTTAGGCCAAGCTTGGAAAGAAAACAAATGATGACAGATTTCTGGAAAGCACATTAAAGCTTATTACTCCATAGTGCTTATAGGGAATACTATTATTGCAGTCTTTAATACAGAAGAGACTTCTAACTGAAACCAAGTAGAATTTGAAATTTGTTGCATCATCTTCAGGAACAGATGAAGGGTCCTCATCTGGTGGAACTTGGATGAGTTCGCAGCTCACCTGGGAAGTAGCCCTACAGACTTTTAATAGTGGACAAACCACTGCACCTCACTGGCATTATGGCATAGTAACAGTAAATGCCAGCTAGTATAAAAAACCCAGTGCAAGAGCTTTCAACTCATTATGCCCATGAGAAAAATACTTAAAACAGGCTACAGTTATAAAAAGGAAATGGCAAAGAAGAAATCAAAGGCAACTGAATAAGCTTATACCACATACAGAATTAAAAAAATATAAATCCACAAATAAAGAATAGAGTGGTAAAAAAAAAAAAGGTACCTATTAGTGGTTAGAACAGCCCTCTGTAAAGAGCTTTCAAAAATCTCTCTTTTGTACTGTGTACTCCAAGGGAAGCTCAAGGATTATCAAGCCTAGAAGGTGGGAAACAGTATTGCAAAGACTCACATTCTACATTTCATTTATATTATATTCAGAAGTTGCTCTGCAAAGGTAAATGACTGCAACAGCTATTTACTCCCTTATGTTAGTGTATTGGATTGTCTTTATGCTTTTGAGAGGAAAAAAAAAAATAACAACCAGCAAAAAAATCCACAACACAATTCCACCTAGGAGAAAACAAAAAAAGGCAAGCGGGGGGGGGGGGGGCAGGAAATCAATCTAAATATACCCAACATCTAATTATTAACCTACTTAAAACACTTGTCCCTCATTTGAATGCCAAAGTAGCGCAGATTACCACTACATAATCATCAATTCTCAAAAAAAAAAAAAAAAAAAAAAAGGCATCAAGAGAGGTAATTACCAATTCCAGGAAAGAAGTTACACTTTAAGTTACTTTGAAGCCAGTCTCCTAAGCACACATTACACCAGAAACCTGTGTCCTGAAAATTTTTTTGGAGTTGCCAAAGAAACAGCCAAACCAGTTGCCACCCCTCTTGAAGTGGCCTTTTACCCTCAGCTCTACTGTATAGCCACAAGTGCCTCTACCTGAATTCAGTTTCCTCATCAGGGAACCTCCTTCCTTCTTCGCTGTCACTTCAACCATTGCGTATCTCAAATTTAAGAGGATTAGGTTAACTCGACCTCAGGCCCCCTTCTTGTTTTCCTTGAAAAGACAACACACTGGACAGATTTAGCACTTTGTGTTTGTATCAGTTGTCTCTTCTACCATCTCACTTTACTGTGGCAGAGGGCTGGGAGAAGAAAATAAAGCCTTCTTTTTCCTCATTCCAGATCAAACACCTTGGACCACAATTTGGGAGGGTTTTTTTGTTTGGGTGGTTTAGTGTCTCCCCCCCTCCCCTTTTTTCCTCTTCATTGGAAAAAAACCCAGTTGAAATAATCATGACACGAATTAGGTTTCTCATAGACATACCAGAAGTGTGCAAAAGTCTATAAATCATGTTTCACACCTCTGTGCCTTTATGGAAACAAAACCCCAAATGGTAACAGAATACTCCTGACACTCACTATTCCTGTAAACTTCAGTTCACCTTGGTCTGCAAAGCCCTTGGTCTCAAATTCCATGCACACCACATCTCATTTTGTTCCTCGAGGTAGAATTAAATTTTGGAAACAATGGTGTCATATCACTTGCACCTTTCTTGTTATTTCAGCAATGCAAAAAACCCAGCGTGCTGCATAGCAGTAATTTTTATTCCCATCACTAGGAAGGTTATTACAAGACCACAAATCATTGAAACACCCCATTTCCCATCATTTCCTTGTATCATTACAGGAAAAAATTGCAAGTCCCAGGCTACCAAAATTCCCACTTGTTACAGAGAAATACATCATTCAAGATGGACAAGATGACCTTTCGGAATCCCTTCCAACCCACTGCAATCTGTGAATCATTCCTTTTCTTACACCAAAATGTATCTGCTTTAAAACTGTTTCGCCCAGGAGTACAGCTATGTGTGTGCCAAATACACAAAGGCAGAGTCTGAAAGCCTCTTTTCTCCACAAGTAAGACTTTAAGAGAAAACAAAGGTTTTCGTTTCAGCGTCACACTAGAGACTAAAGCTAATTCTGAACAGAAATAAAACTTGGGCCAGACAATAAGAGGAAACTGCTTTACACTTTAAAGTCATGTTAGTCCTCCTTTTGTAGGAGGTGGTGGTGTCAGGCAGCAAGACAAATGCCTCGGCTTAAAGAAAAGAGCTGAAGGAAACATGAAACCATCTTTATGTACTTAAGATTCATTTACTGGAATGATGAAGCTACTTTAAAGGTCGACAGGAGCTCTGACACTTGCCTCATTCAGCATAGGGCAAACAGCAGTCCCTGGCTATAATCATATGAACTATGCATCCATCATTTTACCAATTAGACACTAATTACAGGATGCTTGATAAAATTTTGTTGTTACTAAGCCGTTTGAAATCAGTTGCATTTGTTTTCCCTTGGTTAAGCAGCTGACACTTTAGTGCCTGATACATGTACTAACCTTCACTTAATTCGATGCAGTACATTCAAAAGACCTTTTAGACTTACACTAGCCTCAATTTATGAAAATGTTAAAGAAAGACATTAAAAAAAAAAGTGCTTCCCATGCAGAATGTGAAGGTGATGATAGTCCTGCAGTGCAACAGATCCAACTGCATCGCTGTTCTATTTCCTACAGATCAGCTATGTGTGAACTTACACTTGGGTGAGGGAGAAATAGAACACCAACAAATCATTAGTACAGATGTTTACTAAAGGTAGTTTATATGGATGACATTTCCTTTAATACTAACTTGATTTAAAATCCTGACCCTATCCCTTACAAGGTGAATTAGAGCTCTTAATTATTCTAGTTTTTCTACTGGTAATGAAACGGAATGGTGTCATTAGTGAGGCTTGTCAGCTACACTTATGTGCAAAGAAATGATTTGACACTGCTTTTGTAATCTAATCCTTTAGGAAAAACAGTCTGAACGTCACTCAAGCACTGTAAATAAAAATCCTTGAAGACAAAGAGAACAGATGGCAACACTCTCAAGGAACACTATCTAAAATATTCACAGTTTAGGAGGAGAGGACTGTTAATCCTGCAACCAACACACTTGAATCCTCCAATTAAATAGTCTGTTCATTAAAAGAAGAAAGAGATTTGCAGAGATACTGTATTTTTGCAGAAGCCTTGTTGTATTCAGCGATATAGGTACCACATAACCATTCACTGCCATGAGCATCTAAAAGCAGGAGGCATGAGTGCCCAACTACACAGTTTTGTTGCAAGGCTCAATAATCACTCCATCAGCCCTAGTTACAAAGCAGCAAAAACAGTTAAAAGGCAAGATTATAAGACCTGACTGTTACTGCAATTACACAAGAGAAAAAAAACCCTGTCCATCCCTCCCTTTCCCTCTCCTCCCATCTTAACTACAATTCACGACTGTTAAAATGTCACATACTATGCTTAATAGCTTCCTCTGGCAAGAGTTAATTTGAAACAAATGTTATCATAGATGCATGAAGCTACACACTACTGCTGAAAAGACAACTACAGCAAAAGACAAAAAACAGTGAGATGTACTAAAGACTTGAAATAAAAAGCAAACAAACTAAAATGATAGACAAAACAAGGGAAAGACTATAGTACAAAAACTGCCTTCTGTCTCTTCAAAACAAGAGCTGCCATGAAGACAATGTATAGTTACCTGCATCCATATCTGCAAAGAATGGAACAGCCAGTAAGGAAAAGAAGGAACCAGAAATTCAGTGTCTCAGAGATGGATTTAAAAGTTCACAAGGAGAACAGATAAAATATAAAAAAAAATAAAAAGATAAATAAAAAATAATTTAGTGTAAGACACACCTCTATACGGTAGTAAGATCTTTTGTATGTCAAGATATAAACTTGGATCAATGTTAAACACTAAAAAGTTTCCACAAATAAATTAATTTTCTATGGCATAAGAACATTAAAAGAAAAAAAACAAACAACGGAAACCACCCAACAAAACCACCCCCAAAAAACCCACAGACACACAAAAAAATCCCACCAACAATAAAAACAACCCCCAATCCATCCCAATCAGAACTTCAAGATGGAAGATTCAATGTACAAAACAAGGAACAAGTTGCATCTTCAACTTTGGCTTGCAAAGTTTTTTTTTTAAGTCTCCCAATATCACAAACCAATTCTGCAGAAATCCAGTACTAAATAGAGTAATTGTGGCTTTCAACGGCCAAATTGAAAGCAGCAACACTAGTGAGAGCAGGCAACTCTTCTGAACAAATCACTGAAGTTTCCCATATGGGCAAATACTGGATGTCCAAGTATTTAAGGATGCTGAGTTGTTATGTAAAAGCCATAGTTCTGCTCTTCATATACACTTATGTCAGTCTGGAGAATATTGAAGGAGAAATTTCATGAACATGGAAACAGCAAATCAGATTGTTTACTGATTCATTTCTGCATGAGTAAAAATGAATAAAGATGTTGTTTGTGATTTAAAAAAGGAAAAAAGTGAAATATGTATGCATATCCACATACCTTCAGGTGATTCCTCCTGGACGTATGTGCCAGTCAGGTACCGGTGTACAAGTGCAGACTTCCCACTTGCTAGGTTACCCACAATCCCCTGAAAAACAAAAGGAAAAGCTCAACTGCAGTCAATCCCTATAATGAACCCAATATACTCAAGCAAAATCTTGATGCAGAAATAACTTCTCTGCACTTGAGGAGAAAGCCCACACAATACAACATGCCAAAATATGCCCACAGACGAAGCAGTTGCCAAAAAAGGAAGGCTCCAGCAGAGTAGGTACCTGACAAACCGTACTAATCAAACCTAGTTTCTTGTAGCAGCATAGAATCATAGAATGTCAGGGGTTGAAAGAGACCTCTGGAGATCCAGTCCAGCTGCCTTCTCAGAGCAGGGCAACTTAGGGCAGGCCACAGAGGAACACATCCAGCTGGGTTTTGAGAGTCTCCAGAAAACAAAACCTCACAATCTCTCTCTGCAGCCTGTTCCAGTGCTCCATCACCCTCACAGTAATGAAGTTGCTCCTCATGGAAGTGGAACTTTCTGCTGACCACTGATGCCAAGTGTGAACACAAAGGTTAACGTACAGATTTCAGAGGAAACACCTAAAGCTCAAACCCACCCACCTGAAGCTCAGGGCAAGCTTGCCATCTCTTTACTAGGAAATATAAACACATCACTGAATTCTCCTACTGGAAAACGTCTCTGTAGGCTACCCACCATTTGACTCACACTGACTCACAACTGAAATACATGATAGTATGGCTACAAACAGACCTTGGCATCTTCACTGTGATTTGTTGAAGCCATGTTACTTGACTGACAAGTTTACAGTTCAAAATGTCCATGCCCAAAAACATGCAGCATTGGGAACATGTGACAACAGTCACAGGATCACAGAATGGTTTTGGGTTGGAAGGAACATTTAAAGGTCATCTAGTCCAACCCCCCTCCAGTGGTAAGATCAACCTTTAACTAGATGAGGCTGTCCAGATCCTCATCCTTGACATTCAACCACAAAAACATTCAACCTGACTCAAACATTTCCAGAAGGGGGTCTGACCTGGGCAACCAAGGCCAGCATTTTGTCACCTTCATAGTAACAAATTTCTTCCTTCCGTCTAGTTTAAACCAACCCTCCTGTAGTTTAAAGCCATTGTTCCTTGCCCTGCTCAGAAGATCTCTTTCTTACAGACTCCCTTTAAGTACTGAAAGGCCACAATAGGGTCTCCCTGGAGCCTTCTCTTTTTCAGAATGAGTAACATCAACTCTCTCAGCCTGTCCTCACAGCAGAGGAATTACAGCCCACGGAGCATTTTTGTGGCCCTAACATTAAGTACTCAACAGAAGTACCCAATGCAACTGTGATTTTTCTGTTAAACTGATTTGCCAGCATTTTTTTCCTCAAAACCCAGGCAGAAGCAGCAGAGCACAGCCCAACACCAAAACAGTTTTCTTCCTAGAAGTGCTCACTTTTATTTTCCTGTTGGTTTAAAGCAGATGCAAGGAAGTTTAGAAGCCTGTCTTCACTACTCCCAAACAAGCTATCCCTTTCAGGTCACAGCCTTGCATTGCTGGCCAATGCAAGTACTACTAGTTTGTCCCCAGGCCTGACCATCAACAAGAAGCAGACTGACAGATGCAGCAAGCAAGGTCCAAGTCTGGCTGCCTGCCCTGCTCTGCACAGTCCAGGACATAAGAGGTTTTGGAGAACATCTCTTCCCTGCATTTCAAATAAATGTCTTCTTGCTTAGTTGTCATCTCTGAAGACACTATACTTAGTCATTTTTTGGGGGAGGATATGGAAACTTTTTTCATCCTTTAAACAAACCTAAGTTTGCTCTGTTGTTACATGTTTTTCTTGACCTTAACCAAAGGGTTCAGAACATAAGATCCCTGGAGAGAGGATGAACTCTGCTGATCTGATGGTTTGCCAATAGAGGCAGCAAGAAGTTACACACTAGCACACATTCTCTACTCCATGTTCTTCACTCTAACTGCTAAGAAACTATCCTTATCAAAAATTGCTTAAGCTAACACAGTAGTGCCACCTTCAACTCAATGGAAGGTGGGGAAAGTGGACAAGGGCAATTTGCTCAGGGAAAACTACACCTACTCACTACGACTTCCCCATTCTGCCAACACAGGCAACAACAGCTACAAATACGTGATGTGGGCACACATGTAGTGGAACTGCACTTGGTTTAGTCTACTGCACCTTCTGGTTCATCACCTTTCACCCTGAGCACAAGCTACTAGGGAAAAAAAATAGTTCTCTTTATAGCAACCACATTTTCAAAATACTTTTTTCATCTCTCAGATGCACTGGGAAAGTATCCTGTGTGTTACTGAAAACTAGAGACAAGACCTAATGAAAAATTAGTATTGAAATGAGTTGCTGCCTTCAAAAGAGAGTGGACAATAAGTAAACACTTAAGACTGTATGCACAAGGAAATACACAATATTGATTAGCTAATTTGTAAAACACTACTGTTACGAACACTTATCCTTAATTCTCTCATTCAACATATGGAAGAGAGTTTGAAGCAGGGGGAAAACAATCATAGAATAATAAAGTTGAAAGGGACCTCAAGGATCATCCAGTTCCAACCCTCTGCCATAGGCAGGGACACCTCCCACTAGTACAAGTCACTCATCCAACCTGGCCTTGAACACCTCCAGGGAGGGAGCAGCCACAACCTCCCTGGGCAACTTGTGCCAGTGTCTCACCACCCTCACTGGAAAGAACTTCCTCCTGACATCCAGTCTAAATCTCCCCTCTGCCAGTTTAAACCCATTGCCCCTTGTCCTGTCATTGCAAGGTCTTGTAAATAGTCCCTCCCCAGCCTTCCTGTAGGCCCCTTTCACATACCGGAAGGCTACTATAAGGTCTCCTTGAAGCCTTCTCTNTTGTCACTGGTCTCCAGGTGGACATTGTGCCCTTGATCACCACTCTCTGCATGCGATCATCCAGCCAATTCCTTATCCAGCAGTGCTCCACCCATCAAGTCCATGTTTTTCCAGTTTGGTGACCTGGATGTCATGTGGGACAGAGTCAAATGCCTTATGTCCAGAGGTCCAGTTCCATACACTGTCTCAAGATAGAGAGCTGAAAGTTTGCTGCCTTGAAGGTAACGCAGGATTTATTCTCTATTTGTTTCTTAATAGAGTACTTTGTAGATTTAGATTTTAAATCAGTTTAGAACTACCCACAAGACTGCCAAAAGTTCTTTAAGGAGCTTAAATAGTGAAAGAAGTTCATGTGGAAAAAAGAATTAACAGAGTTTTAGGTAGGAGTATTAATGTTAACTTCTCAGAAATCACACAAACCCAAAGTATGTTTCCACAAACCTGACTACAAAAAGCCTTTATGTGCAGCACTAATTTTTTCCTCAGCTACTTTAGAAGAGTAGGAAGAGGTAGCTTCATCCTGAATGTGTTCCAAAGAGGATGCCTTCAGATCTCACCTCAGTGCCTGCATCTGAAGAGACAATGCAGCCATACTTTTTCTGCCAAGTTAGAAACCAGTACACGAAATTGAAATCTAGAAGATTAGGCCTTCTGTTGTTCAGTGCAGTGCCTGGTACTACTGGTTCAGGTCTCTATCTATCCTTAACCTTTGAAAATTCCTAGCAACAAACTTTATAGTGGAAAAATCTGACTGAATGCAATTTCTCTCAATCAAGATTAATTCTTGTTTTAAGGATGATTCCTGCCCAAGTATGACAAATATGCCATCACATTTTTAGAACAGTGCTAGTCCTGTTTCCCAGGCTTAATATACAGACAATCCAAGTCATTTATATTTATTTAATGACACGTATGAAGTGCACAAAGCTATGACCAAGTCATATTACAGAACAAAACCACTACTGTAACCCAGTTTAGAAAAGAGAAAAAATTCAGCTAACAAGGCTGTAACACAAAAGCTCTGTCAGTCACGACTTGTGCAACACTCATTTGCACGTGTCATTTACGTGCTGTAAAACAAACCAAAATTATTATGCCCACATCCTACTAAAGCCTGTTTGTAGAAACATGCTAATCTATTGATGGTTTTTGGCATTTTAAAGCTGTCCAAGCACAGCAGCCTGACTGCACTTTGCATAATTTAATTTGTTTCAAAAAATTACTTTGTCAAAAAAATTCTCTATATATTCTGCCTGATGCATCTTTATTTCACATGTGGATAAACAGGATTCAGGAGTACCACCATCACTCAGGAAAGATGCTCATCTCACCTAGCTGACCTAACATGCTCCTACATCAACATCCCAAAAAATAGAACTGTGGTGATTTGATCAGCAGAAACAAATATGTTTCTGAAAACCAAACAAATCAAGCCCAACACATACTGCTACAAGAGGAAGCACATCCTGGTACTCTGTCCTCAAAAGTATATTGAAAAATGCATTCATTGGCTTTCCCTTATTGCATCCCTGTGCTCCCTCTCTGCTCTCCCAGAGGCTGTTTCTGTTCTACTCAAACTTCTGTAGAGCCTAAGGGTATAACAACAGCTGCTATGAAAATCACACACCAACCAGAATTTAAGGGCTTCCCAGTCTGCAAAGCAAACTATCTCTCTCTGCGAGCTACTAAGCATCTTCTCAAGTACAGCCAGCTCAAGCACCTGAAGCTGAAGCTACTTCATAGTCTTGCAACATTAAGTTTAATCTCCCCATCTGCACTATGTGGTGATAGAAACAAACACTTCTCACTCTTCCAGCATTCCCCAACAAGAGCCACAAGTTAAAGCAACTCATCCACAGTTATTCTTAGTGGTGAACATAGTGGCAGCATTGTGGCAGAAGAGGCCAGGTATGGCTTTTAATGTGACCCTTTTCCTCCTCAGCAAAAAAATGAGCACTGATGGTGAAGCTGGAAGCCAGGGACAGACACAGGGAGGAGGTTTTTCATGAACTCTTTCCAAAGGGTAGATGTATAGGAAAGGCAGAGCAGATTTCAGATGGAGCTCCTAATTTGCCCTTCCTGCTGGAGCACAAGTTCACAGCCACAGCTGGTGCTGCTGCTCCACTAATTTGCAGTGGCATAATCAAATTATGATTTTTGTAATGGTAAGAGTTCTGCTTTTATCCAAGATTACACAAAGTGAAGCTTTGGATGGCTCATGCCTGCTGACCACTTCAAATCAATTTTCTACAGTATCCACACAGAGGTTGTTTATTTTCCTACCATTGGTTGAGACGACACAGGGGCAAGACACCCCTGACAAGTACTCACATAATGCAGCCATGGTATCAAAAGAAACAACTGTACCCTGAGACCATTACCTAATACTTGGAAACTATTTGTGTCCTGTACTACAACACATGATAAGTGCAGCTTTCGTCTCACCTGCAAGCCCCAGATTTATTGGTGGGTGTTGTGAATTAATAGTCTGGAGATATGTGTGGTGATAGGACAAGGAGCAATGGTATCAAACTAGATCAGGATGAGACACTAGGAAGAAGTTCTTTACTGTGACAGTGGTGAGACACAGCAACAGGCTGCCCAGAGAAGTTGTGAACATCTCATTCCTGGAAGCGTTTAAGACCAGGCTGGATGAGGCTTAGAGCAACCTGGTCCAGTGGGACATGTCCCTGCTTGTGGTAAGGGTGTTGGAAGTAGGTGATCTCAAGCCACTCTGATTCTGTGATCTAGTTACAGCTGGACAACAGAAGCTGAGCATAGACACCTAGCAAAGCTATTACCAAGTTCTGTATCTTGTGTACCATAGTGATTTGTAGGGTTTGAGACATTACTTGTGTTTAATTAAATTGGAACTTCCACAGGGTAAACTTCACAGCAATCCAATCTCAATGACTGTGTGGCTGGCTTAAGCTGCCCATTTGGTATCCACCACAAGGATGTTTCTGTCCTCATCTCCAGCCTCCGCACTCATAACATCTAAGAGGGTAAACTTGGGAAATTCTCCCAAACTGTCTCTGAGATATTTTTGCCTTTACTTCCATTCATATGGAAAATGGTTCAAAGGGAAAAGCTATTCTAAGAAGCTTACAAAGCTTGTAAATTTGCTTATAGCAAAATGTAGGTTTTTTTTTTTATACTATACTACAGTCAGTATAAATTGAGTTAAATTCTTGTAAGAGTGGGAGAGAAGACATTTAGCTCTTGAAGAAACTGAGAAAAATTATGACAGTGAGATAAAATATAAAACATATTGCCTGTTAACTTCCACTTCTCCCTCTTACAGAAGTGTAAGACTTGCCTACTGAGAAGATCCTAGGAAGCCAAACAAGTCAAAACAGCAACAATGGTTTTCAGAGATAAAATGAAAACAAACTCACCACTTTCAGCTCTGGTACAGATCGGCTTAGTGTCCATTCCTGGCTATTTACAAAGGCATCTGTAAAAGTAGACAATATGCATAAAATCAGTACAAGGACATTTAATGGTTTGCCACACAAGGTCTTGCTATGGTTTTTGGTACGTGAGACCAAAAGTCATGCTCCATCTTACAATACCAGCAGTCCTACATGAAAAACATCAGGGGTTTGGATCAACAACACACACACAAAATATAATATCAAGAATACCAGATCAACACTCTGCAGAACAGATGTGCTTTCTGTCACTTCCACTGGCATTAGCAAGCTCAAACTCCTAGTCTGTCAGGCTTGTGAAAAGATTCTTCCAGTCTGTATCTGGCCAAACAGCTTTCCATCCACCACAACACATTCCTTCTCTACAAGAAAAGCCTTGGACTGATCCTCATCCCAAATGCCAACAATTGTGGGTGCCACCATCAACAGAGACATCTCCAGCCAGCTAAGTCAGCCTGTTTGCTGCACATCACACTTTATGTCAACACTGCATCTACCAGCATTGGTATAAAATTGAATAAAGACTACTGGAGGGGAAAGGGGGGAGAAGCAGTTGACTTCTGGAAAACCAGCAAGTCAAATTCATCATTGCTCCCAACAGAAATTAAGCCCTTAGGGCTGTACCTGGCTCCAATCTCACTGGTCATTCCACATAGAGAAGAAAGGAAAAAAAAAAAAAAACCCCACACTCAAAAAAAGGCTCCATTCTTCTGCCTCTGAAACACATTTTGCTCCTTCTGTGAAGGTCTAGTCAGCTGAATGGAAACAGATAACAGCATTTCTGTTACACATCCAAGCAGAGTTACCCCAAATCCTCATCTAATCCTCTCCAAAAGAAGGCAAACCAGATGAAGGGTTGAGTGTCTCTAGCACAGAATGCTCCTGCCAAGCAGATCAGATGCAACTTCACAGTAAACAAACAGCCCCAAAGTAGTTCTAGTGTTACTGAGTCAATTTCCAGTGTCAGAGGAAATAACACATGAAAAGTTACACCTGCCCAGATTGTCCATTGTCTGTAAGCAAGCAAAGGTTTTGTAAGCCATTACTTCCACTCCAAAACATCAACCAGAAGAGAAAGACTACTTCATTATATGTTCTGATTCAGAGAATAAAAAAGTTGCAATCAACCCCAGATGGTATCCTAAGTAACTTAGAACTGTCACCTGTAAGCAAATTTTCCCACTGCTTAACTACAATCAATCTCAAAGCAAACTTGCATTTTGCATTATAACCCTGTAAATACCTTAACTGTGCTCAATATTATAAAGAAATATTAGCCATGAATTTCCCCTTCTTTATCAGATCACTCTACACCTCAGCTACAAACAGAAGCTTGTGTGTACTAGCAGGATGTGTATTTACACAAAACATTGTAGGAAAAAAAATTAGTATTTTGGGATATCACAATCTTGAGTTGCCTCCCAGTCACCCACTGGAAGGAGAAGGAAAACCAAAGGCTCAGATTAAGAAGCTCTGAAGACTTGAATAACCTTTTGGTTATACAATCACTAGGCTTCTATCACATCATTTGAAGTAATCTGAGATGATCAAAATCTGAAGTCTCAGCTTTCTATCTATATTGCATGGTGCTGTACACCACATTAAAACAAGTCTCCTGTGTTAGTGTGGTTTGAACAGGCAGGCAGCACGCTGATCATGTTCCTGCAACCCACAGCCTGTCAATTCTGGTTTACCTAGTAAAGGTTAAAAAAAAAAAAAAAACACCACACCACACACCAAAACAAATATTGCTTTCAAGTATTTTTCTCTCTTTTTTTTTTTTTTTTAAAATAACCTCCACAGTCATATCAGCATTTCTTACCATAAAAGGAAAACCAAGGATCCAAGAATTGCTAAATATGCTTGGGATAATTAAACTATGTGTTTCAGAGCTAAGTATTACAGCTTCAATTAACAAGTAATGATGTCTGGAAGCACTATGAAATGAACAGCACCTTCTAGTCAGCACTCCTGAGCTCAGAAAGAGCTGTTCACGTTAAGGTAGCAGAAAAGCATTTGTCAAACATCATCACCATCTCAGACCAAACAAAGGCTCCAAGCCAAGAAAAGGAAAGATGAGGACAGAAGATGGCAAAGGATGAACTGTACTTTGAAATCAAGGGTGGAGAGGAAAAAACCTGCATTGTCTCAAGAGCCTTCACAGTCATTTTCTCCAGAAACATTCCTCCTTTTTAAGTAATTCGTTGCAGCTGGAATGCATGTTATTTACTGCACTGCTTAGAAACTACCACTTCTGTATATAAAAAGCCTGCACCAGGTCAGCCCAACTATTCAGCTACAGCAGTAACTTTGTACTACAGTACAACGACCAGTAGACAATACTTAGCAAAGAACTAGAGATCCTTGCAGAAGAACATACATTTCCTGCAGAGCAACACTAATTTAGCTTAGAGATTGTCCCAGTCACAAGTGTCCCTCTAAACAGGCAGGGACACAGGATTCATCCAGGGTAGGCAGGATATCTGACCTGATTTCTTGTCTCCATCCAGAAGAGTCTGGAAACCAGGAATATGTGAAAACATGATCAAGAGTCTAATGGGTCATGTCAGGAACAACTTTCTGCAGCATGCCAAGCCAAAAATAAGCTTAACAAATGCAAACAAACCAACAGCAGCATTTCATTCAAAACCGTAGCACAACAGACCTGCTTCAGAAGCCTTATGAGCAAGACACTCAAAAAGACAATTACATGGTCTAGATGTTTTCCATCCTATCTTCCTGTGGACAGATAACATTTTCCTTGACAGTGAGCAAGGGAAGATACAGGGTCACAACAGCGTGGATATGAGTGTCCAAACAGAGCTAACAAGCAGTGCCTTAGCTTTGGGCTCCATTTCTGCTGTAGAGATGAATATACAACCACACTTGTGACAGCCTCGTTTCAGGCTCCAGAGATTCTCCAACAGCCCCTGGGAAGTCTTCGGAGCACTAGAAAAACAGGAATCAAAATACCACCTCCAGAAATCTGCGACAGTCTTAGGGAAGAATTCTCCTCCTGTAAAACAGTAAAGGGCCAATTTTCATGGGTTTGCTTTGAACTAGTACTGACTTGGGAAGTAGGTGGAAAACGAAAAGAAAATTGTTATCCAGGTCAACCATAGTACGAAGGAACTGACCAAAATGAGTAGCCACCAAACTGATCAGTTCTTTTCCACATAAATCTACTTCTTCAGGGGGCACAAAGTACAGATTTCCCAGGTGATGTTTCAGTAACTTGACACACTTTTTATTTCAGTCATCACTTGTGGAACAGTGGTAAGGCTTCACGATTATTTCAAATGCATGAAAACATGCAAGCAGTGATTTAAATTATATCACAGTATGCTTAACCACTGTTCTCTCCTCAGGAAAGATATCGAACTCATTTACACTTATACATCTGATTCTTTGGATTATCACTTCCCCCCCACACCCCACTTGAAACAGAACTCATTAGTCAGCCTATAATTACACCAGTAGCCTCCATACCACAGCAACATTACAGTCTAGGTGCCAAGGAAATCTGCTTCTTACCATGCTAAAACTTGCATGAAGGACTACAGCAGTAAAGCCTAATTCCATGAAAGTTTTACTTAAGTATTAATTACATGTAACTGCATGAGAGATCTAAGTTTCCCTGCATTCCTTTTCATAACCCCAAGAACATTTCTATTCCATAACTCTATTGCAAAACAGTCTCCTGACACAATTAACTCCAGAAATACAGATTTGCACAGTTTGAGAATGTGACTGTATAGTATTATTTGAACATGCCTGCTTTTCCTTTCCCCATGCCCCTGCCTGCATTATTTATTTTTTCCTTACTGTCTGCAAAAGATAGAAAAAAATAGATGAAAATTGAACTTGCCCTACAAGGTAACAGAAGGAGGTCCAGATTCCCTGGGGTCAAGGAAAACCATTGGTCTCAAGAAGGTAATATGCCTGACTGGCAGAGGGACATGTGCATGAAATAAAATGTGAGAACTCTCCATTAGTGTCAACAAGCTTCAATAAAAAAGAAGCATTGGATTTTATCTCTACAGAAGATTAAAAGATGATGAGTGAGTAGATCACTGCTACTGGTTTGGAGAACTGTAAAAAAAGAGTAACAATAAAGCTAAGGGGTAAACTCACAAGGGTAACAAGAACATCAGCAGCCCTGTCACTTTCTGGTTTGGGAGTTTTTATAAAAGTTTAAATACTACTTCATAAGATCTGTAGATTCCAAAAGCATAAATGAAGTACAAGAGGCAATGAAAGGCAAATTTCCAAGAAGCCAAGAGACAAACCAGAAAGATGTTACTTGGAAAAAGGAAAAGTGATACAGCCTCAAGGCATGGATTTCTTCAACCTCCTTTGTCCTTCCTTCACTGAAATGCATCAAGGACTCACACAATGATCTTTCAAAATAAACTGCCCCAGACATCAAGAACCCTCAGTAAGGGAAATACATGGCTTTTAATTCTGACTAGCTATAGAATAAAAGAAATATAATAAAACTAACTTCACACAGTGCTGGACTTCTTGACAAGCTCCCTTTTGGTTTTTATCAACTACGTAGTTATTGTTATATAAACACATTTCAGCATCCAAAACACTTCAGAATATTTGAAATACCATTTTTTTTGCAAAAATACTCCTGCTTTTTTTAAAAAAAAAGAAAGTTTGACCTCAACCCATCTAATTTGGGCTAAAATTTCACAATACTATTATCTTCAATTTGCTGTTACATTACAGAAGGTCTTCCGCTGCCCTTCTCAAAAACAAACCAACAAACTTTATTAGAAGATCTATGAGGTCATCTTCCCTTCCCAGCATAATTTACACTGGCATGTTTACAAGGAATAATGACAGTTAAAACCAGAAACATGTCATGAAATAGCATCTGGTGTCTTTAGCAAAACAAAGTTCACATACCAGTATTTGTATGAACATTGAAGTAGCCAGCTAACCAATTCAGTTCTAGCAGAAATGCCTCAGAAAGGAGTGATGTATTCTGAGTTGGTTCCAATACCCCAAGGTGAAAAGGTCAAATACTTGCAAATATAACAAGATAAACGACCTTGACAATTTGGTTGGGTTTTGCTGGTTGTTTTTAATTGAAGAGAACTAACATATAGCTACAGCATGAAACATTGGATGCATGAAACTCTAGCACGCAATGCACAAATTAGGTACTGCACAAACATACTTTGCTGCTGAAGAAACCAAAATCCCACTACCACATGTTGATTTAAACATATTGGAAGAGATCTGCATAATAAATAGAACCACATGTATGAAGTAGATGTGAAGGTTGAGTTCAGTTGAATTCCAAAGTCAGAAAGTAATGCGAACAAGACTCTAGTTGATCTAACTACAGACTACACATATGAAAGGAGCCACTTTTGTCAATAATTAATCACAGTTGTATGTCCTGCTCATTTAACTTCTGCATCAGCGATCAAAAGCTTCAAATATGCATAATGTCAAACATTTTTTTTTCAACTGTGCAACAAAAAGATAATTGAAGTTGCATTTTCCTTGACAGGTTCAGTTCTCCACACAGCCTTAGTTTTTCTTAATCTTCTCCCTCCCCTCCTCCAATATTTCTATCACTACATTTAGAGTTTGTCATTTTCACTTACACACCACTACGCCAAAGTATGAACTACAACAAAATCCTTAACCATTTAAAAATCTTAGCATAGCAGCTAAGCTCCAGCCAGAGGAACCTTCTCTGTTAGCCCAAATATTCAGAATCAGGCATCGTGCTATTTTGGTTCCCCATAAACACAATATTGTGGTGAAATTTTGGGATTTTATGGCCATTCTTGGCAAGATCTATGTACTTCATGGCATGGCACAGCACAGCAGCTTCTAAAAAGGTCTGACTGTTCAACACACAGTGTATGGACACCCTGCTTAAAACATTTTTTCACACATAACAACAAATCTTCAAGTCCAGGAACAATCACTAGAAACAGAATAGTTTGCAAAACAATGTTATTAAGAGACCACAGGATGCAGGTTAATTCAACTGTCCACAAATCAGAGGAGAGGAGTAAAGTCACATAAAACACAGCAAAGTTTCACAGCAATTACAGAAATAACCACGGGAAAAGCCTGTCTAAAGGGTTCAGCAGCCTCTTTCATCCCAGACTTCACTTTTAATGCTGGAGGCCCTCTGCTGACCTAAATTAATTCCATTCACCACCAGGGCAACAGCAGCAAGGCAGCTAATCATACTATAAGGTAAACACTTTTAGCTGGGGCTGACTAGATTTACACCACTCAAGCCATCTTCACAAACCAATGAGGTTTGCCTGCTGATTCAAACTTTGGGAGAACTGAAAGCACTCATAATGGCACTCCAGAACCCACCATCAGCAGTGACAGCACTTTTCACCCCTTGTACACCATTGGTCCTGGCTCCACTAACCTTGTTTTGTCCTTTGTCACCAAAACACCTCACCCTTGACCAGCTGTCCAATCCAAAGCATGAGAAGCTCACAGATCTCTTTTTGTCTGACTCAGATGAAAACCTAATGGCAAACCTATCCAAAAGGAAGGGATGAGCAAAGAGCAGGCAGATGTCTCTGCAGTATGACATGAAAATACTTAAATCTTCTATGATTCTTGGAAAGCTTTTTAGGAAGAGCTTCCCTCAGGCTACCCCAAAGTCTCCTCACTGTACTTTTAAAGGAGGAAAATATATATAGAGGAAAAAAAAAGCAGCAGCTGCTATGGGATTTCTCTGCAAACTGGGAGGAGAAGTTTCTTTTCTTTTTGATAGAAGAGAGGCCCTCAGAGAGCGACTAAAGTACCAACTACATCACACACTCACCCCCTTCAATAATTTCTGCATTACGAGCGATATTTAGAGTTACTTCCTACTTTGAAATAAAAACCTGAAAGTGAACAAGTACAGAAAATATTCTTACAAGTTTCCACTTGCCCACAGAGATGCAGATAAAACCACCCATCTCTCCTTTGGAGCCCTATCAAAGGAGTACTTTCAGAATGTACTTCCTGAAGCTTGCACGCTAATTTTCTCAGCTGAGAAGGAAACATTCAACTTTTGGGTTGGGACTTGTGATACTAACAAAATATGTCGTCTTTTTTTCCTCTGAGCAGGTGTCATTTCTCTACCTACATCCTCTAAAACTCAGCCCCCAGCATTTCAAGTCAAAGCACCAACTCAGTTCCAACACACTGTAACAGAAAAATATTCTAACATGCTTCTTTTTAAGCTCTGCATTCTTATTTGGAATAGTGTGTCATACTCTCAAAGGCCCTCTTTGTGCGCTAGTTCTCACTCATTTTATATCTGTTTTTGAGAAAATGAGGCAGCTTTTGATGTGGATCCTCTCAGCTTATACGTTCTATTCTGTACATAATTACGAACAATAGCTGCAAAGCAATAATGGATTTTTTTAGACAAGTGTTTGTATCAGTACCAGGAAGAGTTACATCCTCCCTACTCAACTGGGACAAACTTAAGCAGTGGGCTTAAGGTTCAATAGGGATAAACGCGAGGTCCTACGTCTGGGTTGGGGCAATTCCTGGTACCACTACAGGCTGGGGGATGATGTGATTGAGAGCACTCCTGCAGAGGAGGACTTGAAAGGACTGGTGGATGAAAAGCTTAACATGAGCTGGCAGCCCAGAAGGCCAATTGCATCCTGGGCTGCATCAAAAGCAACATGGTCAGCAGGTTGAAGGAGGAGATTCTCCCCCTCTACTGCTCTAGTGAAACCCCACCTAGAATGATGTGTCCAGCTCTGAAGCCCTCACCACAAGAAGGGCATTAACATACTGGTGCAGGTCTGGGAGGCCACAAAAACCATCAGAGGGCTGGAACATTTCTCCTGTGGGGACAGGCTGAGATAGTTGTGGTTGTTCAGCCTAGAGGCATCTCTGGCCTTTCGGTACTTAAAGGGGGGCTGTAAGAAAGATGGAGGGCAATCTCTTTAGCAAAGTCTGTTGTGAGAGGACAAGTGGTGATAGTTTTAAATTAAAAGAGGAGAAATACAGACAAGATCCAAGGATGGGGTTTCTTGTTGGGTTTTTTTTTTGGGGGG
>WBNM01001985.1:48055-74191 GCA_013399055.1 Ramphastos sulfuratus | reverse complement strand
GGGGGGGAGTGTTGGTTTTGGGTTTGGTTTGGTTTTGGTTTTTTTTTAAACACTATTAAGGTGGTGAAACACTAGGTCAGGTTGCCCAGGGAAGTGATAGATGTCCCATCCCTGAAACATTCCAGGTCAGGTTAGACCATGCTCTGAGCAAAGTCATCTAGCTAAAAATGTCCCTGTTCACTGCAGCAGGGTCAGACTACATGGCCTTTAAAGGTCACTTCCAACCTGAAGCATTCTATGATTCCATTCACTGAGTTAATAGAATACTAGGTTACACAGCTCTCATCTGTACACCAATTAGCAATTACTGATGCAACTACACCCCTTCAACCAGTCTCGTTCTTCTTTCCTGTGTTGCAGCAGTGTCATTTATTATTCTTATGCAATTTAACCCAGAAGCAGAATTGCAGCATGGTCCTGTATGATCCTTTCCCTGCACAGGTGAAGATGTTAATTCCAGTCCAGCTCTGCTGAGAGCACTGACAAGTCACATCCCACCACACAGCGCCATACTTACACTGCGTTAACAGAAGTAATGCGGACGCTGCAGAAGTAGTCATGAATATTGCCACACAGCATTTCAATTACAACCCTAAAACAAGAGGAATTTTTGTAAGCCACCAGTTCAAAAGACTCTCCTGTTCCTCCCAGCATTGTCAGAATGGACAAAATCCCAAGAGCTCTTACAGTTCTAATGCAAATGTTTGATACTGGTCAGGTTTATTTGCTGGCAATACTATGTGCTAATTTCAAGATGAGAAACTGGTCTAATCTCAGCTTCTTTAGGGCATTAGGCACCTTAGCCAAAACTCATTAGAGCCCCACATATATTTGATATCTGATAAACCATGCCCTGCAAGTGAGAATTATATTAAATAATTCTTCAGGTCAAACTCAAAACCTATCTTCCAGTAGCAACCAGCAGCTATGACAGCATTATCCTTCACACTGACATGGAAACAAAAGGAGGACCAAATGATAGAGAGAGGTATGCAACTTCAACAGTCAAGGAGTCTGCCTTTCCCAAAACATGCTTTTGGGCTTGGGAATTTAAGAGCATTTCTCTGTCACCACAGAACTTCAGCTTTTTTTTGAATTTTTAAATTGCTGAAATTATGCAGTACTTTATTGCTACAAATATCCCCACTCATCTCCTCATCTATCTTACATCTACAGCTATACTTCACCTTGTTGAATACACAGCTTTCAGGTGATTTCAAAGGCATTCTCTCTTTAGTTTTCACAACTGAAAGAAGTCTCATGCACTGAATGATGAAAAATGTTTCCAAGAATATTCCCAAAATCAGTGTCATGCTTGTTTTACATCTAACGTGACCAAGATATGTTTTGTTCTCAAATAAAATGTAGCTCCAACCAAGAGTAGTAATATTAACCCACACACTCAAACGAAAAAAAAACACCAAAAAAACACCACAGCAAAAGCAATCAAATCGAAATCCCAAAACCAAACAGAAGACAGCAGGGCAAGGGAGGGGATTCTCCCACTTTACTCTGCTGTCATGAGACCCCACCTGGAGTACTGTGTACCATTGTGGAGCCCTCAACACAAGAAAGACATTGAACTGTTGAAGCAAGTCCAGAGGAGGGCCACAAAGATGACCAGAGGGCTGGAGCAGCTCTCCTATGAAGGCAGGCTGAGAGAGTTGGGGTTCTTCAGCCTGGAGAAGAGAAGGCTTCCAGGAGACCTTAGAGTAGCCTTCCAATATCTGAAGGGGGCCTACAGGAAGGCTGGGGAGGGACTATTTACAAGGTCTTGTAATGACAGGACAAGGGGCAATGGGTTTAAACTGGAAGAGGAGAGATTTAGACTGGATGTCAGGAGGAAGTTCTTTCCAGTGAGGGGGGTGAGGCACTGGAACAGGTTGCCCAGGGAGGTTGCGGCTGCTCCCTCCCTGGAGCTGTTCAAGAGTAGGTTGGATGACGCCTTGAGCCTAGTGGGAGGTGTCCCTTCCTATGACAGAGGTTGGAACTGGATGATCTTTGAGGCCCTTTCCAACCTAAAGGCCCCGTTCTATGATTCTATGATACTTTGGTTGTTAGCTGCTTAAAAAGAAAAATAAATTACATCACTAACAAAAAACCCTTCACATTCCCTGTATTTTCACAGTGGATTGGGTTCCAGAGCTGACACAATTTGAGAAAAGTTAGGATCCCACAGATAAAATTACTGTTTTCTCTGCAGGCAGCTATGCCAGAGAGGCACAGAATATGACTCTCTTAAGCGTGCTAAGTGAGAACCATCAGGATTGCAGCTGAATTCCAATAAAATGGTCATTCCTTAATACTCTGTAGTATCCCTTGGAGAAATGCTTCACTGAAAAAGCACTAGTCCTGGTTGATGTCTTTTATAGCAGTGTGATGATGATGACAACCACAAGAAGTTGAAAGGAATACAAAAAGCAGAAAAAGGAGAAATGAAAGCATTGCTAGTAAAGCTCCTCCCTGTCCCAGTAAAACTGGGGAAGCAAACAATTGTTTCAAAACTAATCCTATCTTAACAGTTTTTACGATCTTACTAGGCCTTTTCAATAATTATCATTACTTTTTAAAATGACAAATCATCCTTGCCAAAGTGAATCCATACAGTAAACCAGCTCTACCAAGCTGAGTGTCCCATCACCTCACAGTACTCCATCTCTCCCCTGTCCTTGTGACACCCCATCCTTCCCACCTCTCCCCTCCACACTGAAGACAGTCTCTTCTTTTCCCAAACACATGCACTGGACAAACCCAGAAATATCACTGTTCTCTCACTGAGCAGAGAAAGGGAATAAAACACATCCTTGGCTTAAGTAGTTTCTAACTACATACTTAAGCTATGTCAGTTAGAGCTAGCCCAAATACACAAGGCTAAAATTCACTGTATTGCCTCATATTCTTGCAACAAGGGAAGCATTTGCAAGTAGCAGTGCTCATCTACCAGGGCTCTGGGCTCTCCTGAACAGCCTCCAGCTACATCTGCCCCTGCAATGAAATTGCAGCAGATTCAGGCAGATACACAATATTTCTTTAAGCACCAAAGCCTCAGAGAACACAGGTACTGAAGTACTGGACTCCAGGAATAAAGAAGCCACTGGAGATGGAATGTTTGGTAAATGTCTTGTTTTGTTGGGTTTCATTAGAAAGCAGGTCAGTGTCAAAGGTGAGGTCTGTTTTATACTATCTCCTGTCTCAAGGGAAGGGTAGTGCCAGCACAGGAAGTATTACCTCAAATTTAAGTGAAAAAAATGGTGATAAGGTTTTGAGCCACATTAAAGGTATCAGGGAAGTGTTGTGCTTCCTACACAATGCCAAATACCAGTGGTGGAAATACAAAGCTAAAACCATGTCCAAAGCACCCAAAACAAGACACTTCAAAAATCATAGCAGGTGTTGCCTTCCCTGACTACAGACACAATCAAGAAATTAGCCTTTCTTATTCAGATCAGAATATTAATGAGAAACCTTCTGACAGCGCATCAAAGATTAAGAGGGACTGTTAATATAGTTGGCAAAAGAGGAATCAGTGTAAAAGTATAAGCTAAAAGTTATTAAGTGGGGGAAAATGAGAAGAACATTGTGAAGAAGATTTTATTTGGTAAGACAGGAAGAATAAAGTCACAATAGAGATGAAAAAGAAAATTATTGAGAGGCATTGCTTGGCAGACTGAAAATACTTTCACCTTTTCAGATAGGGATGGTTGTAACTCAACAACAAAACCCAAAAACAAACAGTAGAGACTTAGTTAATACTTGGTAGAGGAGAAAATTGTTATTTTGAAGGTGAAACAGCAGCAATGCTCAATGAAAACTAAGCATGCAGTCAAAAGTCAAGCTAGACAAAGATTTCTACCACTAGGATTCCACAGGAGAGGTTGTAGTGGGGCAACATTTTAGCATCACCACAACCTAAGCAGCAGAACGTGAAGTAGAAAATGACGAAACCACAGTGACTCAGGGTGGGGAGGAAGAGACATAGGAAGGAGATGAAGGACTATACACCAGCACTATAAATCAGTGTTAAAAGCACAAACTCTAATAAGGGGCAAACACCAAAACCCGGACTAGTCATTCAGCTGTCTTCCTACTCTGGCACAGGTGCTAACTGTATGAGACTGGACACAGTGGCATCACACACCTTGTCCCCAACTTAGCTTCACATGCAGCTCAGGCACAAGTAGCCTCTTCATACAAACACAGCACTCCATGTGTTTTACCTCTCAGCTGAGGACAGACACTCCCAAGATCCTACATGGACTCACCACCCAGTAATCTTCTGGATTATAACAAAAGAAAATTTTATTGGGTTGGGTTTTCATCTGTCTCCTACTAGTTTCACACAACGCTTCTTAATTCTTGTGCAAGACAGGATCATCAAGAGTGATTTGACCTTCACTGTCCCTCCTCTCCCACAATGATCCCTCTTGCCTTCCTCCTCCCAGGCTGCACCACTCTGTTTAGCTGGGTTGGCTTTTGCCTGGACCAAGCTTGCTGTCTAAACACACCTTTTTGTTCTCCTGCACTTATTCCCAAATGTGCGGACCACGGCTACTCCCACAAAGCCTCTTTTAATGGAGACATGACAGCTTGCTCTGTTTTGTATCCTTAACACTCTTTGCTTTGAGCCCTGTAGAGCACTTCATTGGCAATTTATACAAAGCTCTTACAGATTGCCAAGATATTCCTCAAGATTTACAGCCCATTCAGAGCTGTGATAGGAGTTAGGGCTGCCCTCTCCCCATGCAATCCTTTGCACTCACACATTAAATTTCATCTGGTAGGGTGTCCACCACCAACCATCACAAAATTTTCCTGTAGCTCTGCACAACCAGCTCCTGTCTTTTACTCACCCCAACACACCACAGATTGTCACTCTCTTTCATCCCCTTTCCCAAGGTATTTATTGGTATTTTAAGCAAGAAGACTGCAGCATGGATTCCTCCAAGGTCTGCTGCTGGGTTTTTCAAAGTCAGAAGTCAACTATCTACCCTTTACATGAGTTTCTACTTTTCAAGAAGTCACATACACAAGAGGACCCTCCCTCTTAGCTGCTGTCAGCTCAGCTTGAGTCTCTAGTGATAACAGTTTTTAATCATCAAAAGAGACACATTTCCCTCGCCCTCCTCTAACCAACTCCAGCACGTAAGGCATGATTTCCCCCATAAAAAACAAGTCCACCCTTCCTCAATACATAATTTACTCATCCACCTATAGGGTTTATTCTCAGTTTCTCAGCTTGGTGGTTGTATGCTGTAAATGTGATTAATGTAGACAGAGGCAAACTCTACCCCTCATCACACCCATGCAGCCGCGATGAAGTCAGCACAGTTAAGTGGGTGTGATCCAGAAACTCAGCTCTCAAACCAACACTCTTACATGCCTAAATGCTCTTCCCTCTCAAGTAACCCAAAAGCAAGCAGTGCTAGAGAAGACTGTAGAATGAACAACGGTGCAATTGATGTTTTATTCTTCTGTTGCCTGCTACCATCTGTAGTGGTCACAGCACCTAGATACAGAAATACGCAGTATCGAAGTTAGTCACTTTTAAAATGACTTGTGGTCCAACTGCCTTGCCTGACCACCAAAATCTATGCTCTGGCATCATGCAATCATTCAGATTTACTTTTTCAGCTCTTTAAATTGTGGCTACAGAGAATGGGTCTAGCATGTTTGTACAGAAGTACATCTAGAAAAACATTTCCCTTCTCCACAAGAGAAATTATGACTTGTTTATGCAACACATTTCTGAAAACATTTTTTAGAACTCGAGTCATGTCTCCAGGATTGCTATGCTGGTTGTCAAAACAGACTTTTTTCCCTGACTATACCATATGTAATATGAAGTCCACTTTTCCAAACTTGATATCACCCATACGAGATTTGGAGATGATTAGTGGAAAATACACAAATGAGAGACTGTTCTCCAGAGAACAACCCAGCAGGAATAATCTGATGCTTTTTATATTTATTAGCCTGATGCACATCTAACTTGTTTAAACAAGGCTTTTGTCAAGCATCAAGAAAAATGTTAATGCAATCCAAGGCATGCTCTCCAAGGGAATTAATGCTGAGCTGGAACCAACATGAGAGCCTTAGTTACAGCAACAAGGAAACAGTGTAAAGGGGCCCCTTTTTACTACAAGTGCAAATAAATCCTCTGAGATAGAAAGGTTTATTTCCTAGTAGACAAGACGGAGAACCCAGCACAGGAAACTGGGGTGAGGGCAGGTATTGGAAACACCTGGTTTGTGTCAGGTTGGAAGATACAACCTCCCTAATCTCCTGAAGGAAGAAGAGGCATCCCTGAAGACAGCCCAGGGACAGATGCTCTTCTGTTCTCTGTTGTCTTCCTTGTAACTGCATGGGAACACCCAGACTCAGTTTCAGCTGTGCACATTAGCACCGAGATACTCACCTCAGGTGCTTCTTCCTATGTCCAGTTAGTTTTCTTTTTCCCATAATAAGCATAAGGCTCACTCATTTTATTTCATTAGCAGTTTGCCTGAGACAAACCACCAAAACACTCAACCATCAAAGAACTATTAAAGTATCACCAAAACCCCTCCTCTTCACACACTGCAGAGCAAGAGACAAGACCTTGAAGCAGAGAGAAAGCAAACAAGGAAGAACTCCGCCATTATCTGTTGCGTTAAAACTTCTTAAAATACAACAATTTAAAAAAGCTAATATGTGACTAAATGTTCCATTAGGAAAACAGCTTCCTTTCCCAGCTTCCTCTTTTAAAAGCACCTGCTATTACAAGGCACTTCAGAAAACAGCAGACCTACACAACTGGGAATTATTTATTTTGGAAACTCAAAACATTTGGCAGATGAACTTTAGACAGAGTGACTAACCATAACACAAAAGGTCTTTCAGCTTTCACTTACAGATAAAACTGGAAGTTTGTAGGGAACTTGAGGCAAGGAAATCAACCATCATGATCCCAAGATCCCAAGTCATCACTCTACCACTCCTTACCCTTCTCTTCTCACATCACCCTTGATTTGCTCACCATTCTGGAGCAGCAGCAAGAGAGTTGAGTAAAAAGGATGCTGCAAGCCACATGCAAGCTCACCTTAAATTCCACCTTGTCCATACATTAACAGTTCATGCAAACTTAGAAAGGTTTGATGTGTTACATCAAGAAGGGAGAGTGTGAGAATAACTCATCATTACTACTTTGATCACCACCATTACACAAACCATGATCACAACCCAGCTCCCCACAGCACCTGAAGAATTAGTGTAATACCTTCAATCATCAAGACCGAACCATATGTGCCCCTGAGGTTACCACAACATTATATTGGAAACAAAAAAATTCACACTACACACAAATAAATTTACTAATACTTCTCCTACTTGAGGTTCTTAAAAGGTGAATTTTTAGCTTTGCTAAACCAGGAATAAAGTTGTTCTTGATCTTCCCCTCTGGTTGCATCCTCATTTGGGTTTCCTGGGTGAAGCCAAGAAACTCAAGTATGTTTTCAGAGCTTCATCAGTTTCCCATCACCTCAGGCACATACTTTAAACTGAAGTGATTGCACTAGAAATGATACCTTTAAAAAAAGAAGTCTGTTCAGAGTTCAGATGCCAAAAAACATTTAGCTACACCTAAGAGATCCACATCTCCTTCCTTACAAACCCGTTTTAATGTTTTTCAGGCACACTATTTGACAATGTGTAAATGAGGCACACTAAAAAGGAGAATGTGGAAAAATAACCCATTTTTGCAAAAAGCCTCTTGTTGCAACTACATGCTGTTCTGGCTTGACCTATGACATACTCTAGCAAGCTGTGTTATAAACTGACTCCTTGCTAAACCCCTGCATCCAAACACTTCAGAAGTTACTCTCTGTTCATATTCTGTTCCCTATTAGCGCTACAACCTCCCATTGCTTTTTCATTAGCTGAGAAAAGAAAGCTGGAGGCCAGTTATCCCATCACAGCTTTTACTCTTTTTCACCTTTGTACCACTTCCTAAGGTAAACTCTACTGCATTGGCAACTGAAACTCATTATGAGATTTTTTTTCCTGTTTAGAAAAAAAATGAACGCCTAAAACACAAAGATCTAAAATGTACTTCAAAGCTAACAAGAAGGATGTCAGCCTCTATTCTAGCAACTACACTAACACATGCTCTTAAAAATAAAAAAAAACACTTAACACAACCAAGTGTAGCCTTAAATATGTAATAAAACGCAGCCATTTGGAAGCAGTACAATGGAAAGTCAACAAGTAAACAGCTACTGTCTACAGATCTCCATGAAACCACCCAAAAAGCAGCAGCAGAACACACTACAACCTTCCAGTGTCTTGGAAATCAGAAGTACCAGCTTCTACCTTCTGTATAAAGCTGCACTGGTGGAGCTTGGTGATGGCTGCAGTGCTGCCACTCTAACCAGGCACAGTGCAAAGGGTGCAAAAATGGCAATTTCACCTTTTTTTTTTCTTCCATTTGAGAACTTCCTTTCTGATTCCACAAAACACAACTGTGCTAGGGAAGTCCTCTGGCCTCTCCGCATCAACCTCTGTTAGACTGCAGCATGATACCATAAAAGGGCAAACCAAAAGACAACACAGCAGCCAGAGAGATCTGAACTATTTTGACAATGCTGGTCTTAGGGACAGTAGAGATGAGCCTGGGTTTGGCATGTGTACCTGACTGACGTGTACTGATCTCTTTGGAGTTAAAATAAGTTTCGACAATCTCTGTTCACACTGCCACAGTGCTACCAAAAGCTGCACTTCTATGCTGAAAGGAGAACTAGAGATGTCTTTAGGATCGCATATACGGAGACAACATGTGGTTAGCACATCAAGTCAGCTACTGGTGTGGATCAAAACAATTTTTGGCTCCGCCTCCTCCTCTAAAACGATTTTCTTTTTTCCCAGGCAAAGGCAGGCACCAGGACAAGCGCAGTGCACACTGCAGCTGCTGTCAACAGCTGGAGCATGCCCGCTCCATAGCTACAGGATTTTCATTTTTTTAAGCTATGGTGAATAAGAGTTCACATCCCAAATTGAAAACAAAGCAATCCCCAAAATAAACTTCTCTGCCTTACTAATTAAAGGGATTCATTCCTTCAGGAAGGCTGACACAAACCACTGCTGTGGGGTTAAGGATATTTTTAGCACTTTGTTCTTCAACGTTTTTACTGAGGCTGTGTGAGCAAGTCAGAGCCCAGCTACCCATGCAGCACCATCAAAAGCTCTATCCAGGAAGTGGGTTCTTCACACGACTTCATTTGAAATGTCACAGAGCATTTGAATAAATCTCAACAATTCAGGAATTCCTCCTCTAGCATCAAGGTTTCCACTCCCTCTACAACAGCCACTAAGTTGCTTGCAGTGGTTTTCAACTGCACTGCCTCGCCATGCCAGGTCAGGCACAGACATCCTCTGCAACAAACTTAACAAGTGCAACTGGATGTTACTGATAGCCTAAACAAGTTTTCTGCCTAAGGATTTTTTAACTGGAGGTTTAAAGCTCTGACAACGAACATGTCATGCAGTGTCTGCCATTTGAAATACTGGTTACATGAACTCCAGCTCTCTCCCACTACAATCATAGAATGGTAAGGTTGGAAGAGACCTCAAGGATCATCTAGTTCCAACCCCCTGCCATAGGCAGGGACACCTCCCACTAGCACAGGTTACTCAAGGCCTCGTCCAACCTGGCCTTGAACACCTCCAGGGAGGAAGCAGTCTGTGCAGAAGAGATCATTTAGCACAGAGTATAGTGAAAAAGCAACAGTTCCTCTTACCATTCACACCTCAAATATTCCAGCAGAATTCAACTCAAAGTTCGTTTTTAAGAAATCTGACATGGTATTGATACCACACATTTTTAATTGCCATTGCTAACTTTCCCACTTAATTCATAACAAATAGGAAGGTTTTTTTACTATCCTGGAGGTTACATTGTGAAATAATTCTATTTATCACAGGATTACAGAATATCAGATTGGAAGGGACCTCAAGGATCATCTGGTCCAGCCTCTCTTGGCAAAAGACAGATGAGAATAAAAGCTTGAACTGCACAGTGGAACAGATGGGGAGAAGGAAAGAGTTTTGAAACCAAAGGAAAACTAAGTATTTTCAAGTCTTTGCTTTCCTCTAGGAAATTCTGTTCCCAAAGGTATAGGAAAATATCATCTCCTTGGAGAGAGCAAACTGCCCCAGTATTACCTGCAACCCAGTACACTAGAAAAGACTTGACTGCATTGTAACCAACAAGTAATCATACTGCAAGGAAGCCAGGCCAAGCTACTTTACATTGCACTTTTTTTACCATCAGACTAAATGCACAGCTCCAACCTGATTTGCAATACACTGAATGCAGCTTGGTGAAATATATCTGTGTTTTTAAAGCCTCCAATATTTCAATAATCAAGAGGGGGAGGAAATCCAAACAAATTTCCTATGTTGTGTACAAATTACTCTTGAGGATGAGAGCAATGATTGCTCTGCCCAGTTGTGACAGTTTGGGAGTTATCCACCCCCTACACTTGGTAAAATGACCCAGACTAGGACTCAGCCAGCTGGAAGTTAAGGAATGAAGCTCTATTTACAGCTTAGCACAATATACAAGCAGATATATACACTATATACAGGAATATTTACAGAAATATACAAAGTAAAGGTAATACAGAAACACAACACCCCTCCCAGAAATCAGAGACCCCAGGAGGGGCTCCCAACTACCCTCCCACCTTCTCCCCAGCCCTATACCTTACCCCAAGGTTTGCCTTACGTGCAAGGTGAGTTTGGAGGATCGGCCAGGGGGGTTAGAAGGAAAGTGGTTAGTGAAGTTACTCAGCAGAGAGGAGAAGCCAGAAGCTGCTAGACAGCCCAAGAGACAACTGTCTTATCTATGTTTATGTTCTTAGTTTTTATCCATCTCAGCAAGCCTATGAGTGAAGCAAACATCACCGTTGTTTCCCTTTCACAGCCTATAGTATAATTTTCTCTATTAAAATATTCCAATTAGCCTCAAACCAGCACACTAGTGCACTGAAGCAGTGGTGTCGTGTGCTGCCACTGCAGTCTTAGAAATCAGCTCCTCCAGGAAGGCAGAAAGTTTACACTGGAAACTCAGCCCTAAATGATGCCTACAAGGTTGTCTCAACCACATTCTACATTCCTTTCTCCTCAAGAGATCAAGTCACCTAAGTCCAAGATTATTAAAACAACATCAAGTTGTACCTCATAGAGAACACAGCTGGCAGAGCAATGTGCCCCCTGCTTGGTATATTTTGTTTAGGGAAATCCAAAGCTAGTTTGATACACAAGTCTTCAAATTAAACAGATGTGCTTATAATCCATATATGCAGGAGAAAAAAAGGCAGATCTTTGTCTCCATTTATAACTCTGAGATATTCCCAGTAGTAAAATCCCTCCATTCCATGCATCTGTAATGTTGTCCCATGTTTATGGATAAATATTTTATATCCTAAAAAAAAGTAAGAGCCAGCCAAAAAAACCAAACTTATTTTGTAATAGGTGTTTTGGGTGAATCACAACAGTTGAAAGACAAATTTCCAGACCATTTAATACAAGGCAGAAGTAATGCAGTATATGTCAGCTGGCTCCAATTAACACTTCACCTTTATCACTTGTAAAAGTATTTCCTTATGGGCTGAGAACCACCCATTACTCATGCCTCTGCTGACTCACAGAAATACTCATCAGCCTTGAAAACGTGGTGGTTCCACCATGTTATGCAAATGACTGCCAACTCATGGAGAAAGGGAGACCACAGTTAGTATTAAGGATTTGACAAGATATATCTGGGCATATAACAGAATATCCACTATAAAAACAGAACCAACAGTTCTAGGAGCCTTAAAACAGAGTTAGTACAAGGTACAGTATAAAAATCAGCAAAAGCAGGTGGTTTTCAGATAATCCATATTGTCCATTTCACATTCCTCTTACTCAGACCATAAGATGAGTATCTCAGAACAATTTGCTCACCTTATCTGCCTCAGTGCCAGCCTCCAGTGCAAGTGTATAATATTTACATATCATTTGGGACTGGTCAGTTCACTGAGGCTTCAAGTTATCAGGAAACCTAATGGAATACAAATACCAAATTGTACTGCCCTTCCCTCTGGGTAGACACTGTAGAATCTAGATAATGCTAAGAAAAGTTAAGAAGACATCACAATTTTATGCCAGATCACCTTGCTAGGATGCATTATAAAAATAGATGCCAAACACTTCCTATAAATCAACTGGCCAGTAAACATTTACCAGCTTGAAACCTCACCTTCCACTTGGTTCACACTGCCCTCCTCCATCAAGCCCTCACATGACTGCTGCCTCAAAGACAGCCTGCAGTAGATGCCTCCAGGCCCCACAAAAGCTGCCTCCTTGCTGGCCAGATGCTTCTCCTAAGATAATTCTAATTAGCTCCATGCATCATTACAGCTGACATATGTGTTCCACATGCCCTGTTCTATCCCATACACAATGCATACTTAGCAGTTGTTATTATTGTAAATAGCTAAACAATCAAGACATGATTATCTAAAACAGTGATTTTGACCACTGAAAACCATGCTAAGAATATACTAGGGGAGAAAGAAAAAAAAAAATATCACCTGATTACCTGGCTTTGGGCTGGGTTTGGTTTTGAACATCATAATTTAGTTCTGTTGTTGTCTACTATGTAGCAAAGAGTTAAATAAAGCACAGCCAGCACTGTAGTAGAAATCAGTATTGCTGGAAAAACCCACTCAGCACAGAGATTGCCTCTCACATGAGAGTTCTTTGTGCAGGCAATGCATGAGCATTCCCAAACTAAACCAAACCCAACCCTGTCCAGCTGATAAATGAGAACGTGTCATGGGAAGGGTGTCTCACAACTCATGTCTACATACAGATATTCATGCCAGCCAGTAGCACCTGTGACTAGTTAATTGATTGACCCCAATATTTCTAAATAATTTCAGTAGTTTCTGCTTTTCTGTTAAGGAAAAGCAGCTGGCAGTCAGAGGAGTTTCAGAGAAAAAAAAAGAATGAAGAGGTCTGTCTAGACAAGTATCTATGAAAGAGAAAACTGAGATAATTGCAATGAATAAAAAACCCACTAGGGATTTTAGGCTGCAAATTGTGCCTCTGAATTAAACATCTACTCAAGATTGTGCCTAACACCTCAAGAACTGAATATCGCTTGTTACTCAAGTATTGCACCATTGCACCTTAAAATATCTGTTACTTCTCTCTTCATAAGGTTCTGACCTACTATTCAAGTAACTCCTGAGCTTCACCACCTATGTAGATAACCTGTTTCACAAAGCCTGTCACTCCATCCTGCCCAAGTTCTCGTCATCTGCTGTGCTAATTCCCAACAACAAAGGTCACTTTCCTGCAACAGTTCACTAAAAGGCTTATCAGAGCATGGCAGTAGTTGATAAACTTGTAAATACAAAGCTGCTCTGTTATCTTTCAGATTTCATCATCTACTGCCTTAGCCCAAAACCTGCTGCACTGAGGACAGGGAGCTGAAGTTTGATTTTTAAAATCTTGTTAAAAGGATCCACTCACCAGCTTGCAGCTGATGTAAAAGCTGTTGTCAAGGGCAGAAGGAAAAGCCCCACCGTGACTCATGCATTTGTCACATTGAACAGACACCATCTTCACAATATATTTATCTGTCTCTTCAAAGTCTACAGCATTGTACAAATACTTCCACCCATGAAATTAAGAGAAATAGAGGTAAAGCTATTAGAATATACAGTGAGCAAAAAAAAAAGTGAAAAAAACAGTTCTGCTGCTTATTCAACCAGTTACCTTTCTATGCATCCTAAAGGATATGAGAAAAAAGTTACCTCCAGAATGACAGAAGATCTGGACAGCTACAGCCCAAGAGCAGTTAAAACAACAAAAGGAGGAAGCATTTTCACCTGGAGAAGAGGCAAGCCATATGATGGATCCAGACAGCTAAACAGTCTATCTGCATTCATTCACTTTATTTTTCACACTAAAATAGAGAAGTGACTACAATCCTATTGATCACTTTTAACAACAACAACAAAATAGTAGGTGCTGAATTCTCAAAAGAAATTGTTACAAACCACATTTGTAAAAAAGGAAAGTTAACTTAATTCAAATGTGGAGAATAAGATGTCAAAGATTAATCATATTAGAAATTACAAGATTTACTGCTTAAGTAAAAGAATATGTAATGTTTCCAACAACATGATGCAGAAATTGCAATTTGAAAGCTAGCATCTCAGTCTATTATACAATACAAACATACAGTAAACATTTCAAAGTTACCATGAAAGAATTTCACCATCAGATCCTCAGAAAGTCAGCGGTATTTCCAAAATATGAACAAAACATCTACTGGCATTACAGACAAGCATTCCCATTAAACATGCCACAACACTGCAGTGAAAAACTCTGACTACCTATGCCAAAAATCATAGTGAGACTGAGCCCCTCAAGCTATTTTAAAGGAGGTTCTTTATCAAAAGAGCAATACTTAAACCTGAGCCCAGGTACTCCAAACCACAGAACTCCCCACCTCCTCCTAAACATAAAATGAACAATAGAAGAGAAATATGATGCTATTTTTCAAGGCTGCTTCAGCCATGTGGTGCTTTCTCCTTACAGCAATTTGAAGGCTGCTGAAGTTCTTTTCAGTAATTTTCAAATTATTTCCAGAAGTGATTTACAACATGCCCAGGGACAAAAGGTATAAACAAGACAAGCTACTGAAAACCTGAACTTTGTGCTTCATTTTTCATGTAGGCTGGACTAGAACATGTTGAACATACCTGTACAACTCTAGTCAGATGACCAAAATGTAATCACGAACCTCTCAGCTGGGCTACCAAACTCTTGTACGTTCAGAAACCACAGAACAGCACAATGCAACTGCTGCAATTCTCAGAGCACATCCTATACTTAAATCATCTCTCACTTGACACAAAATTAAACAGTCTTAGTTTGTAGCTCAGAAATTCCCAAGCTTTGAGCAACCAGAACTTAAAAGACTTCAAAAGCTATGTTGTAATTCAAATGGTATCTACATGAATTGTCTCCTCTTCAGGTATTAGTGTCCTATAGACACTCCTCAAGAGCATGGCCAACATCTCTGAAAGAAGCAGCAAAAAAGCCCCTAAAACCTCCAACAAAAACAAAACAAAATGAAGTCCTGCAACCACCTTGAGGTTTGAGGTTTTAAGACCAAGTCACATGATGGGGGAAAAAAAACCCACAACAATAAACAAACAAAAAACCCACCAAATAAAACAAACCAAACAACAAAACATCAAAATGAAGAAAATACATGCTAAAAGACTGCTTATTTCAACATGGGTGAATCTGCAGCTACTTTTATGGGAAGCGTGATCCTATTTTCCTAGGTTTGGTCTCTTGGGTACATATTCTACTGCACAAACCTAAAGAAGTAATGAAGATAGTTAAATAGACTTCAAGCAATTTCATGACTTGGCATTAAAAAAAAGAGTGCTTTTGTAACTCAAATCTCCGCTGCTTCTGAAGTCCAGAAGGAAAGCATACAGGAACGGCAGGAAACAGAGAGCACTGAGTCTAAAATTCTGTCACAGACTTCAGTAACCTAGACTCAACTATCAGATTATTAAATGTGCATGAGCATGTGGCTGAGATTAAGATGCTGCAACCAGACTTCTTCTATTTTTAAGATACATATTTGTAAGATAAAATATAGTATGTAAAATATACTATATGTAACCTATAAATAGCACCCTCCCCAAAAAAACAATGCTAAGCCATGGAAAAAATGGACTTAAAAAAAAACAACAGCTACGACCACCACCCAACACTTTTCTTCCGGGCCTGACAGAACTGCATGTAGGAGTTGACAGATATACTGACTGCTAGTGGTCCGAGCACAAAGGTAGCCTTGGTAGACCTGGGAAGCCCTTTGTGGAGGTTACATGAAGCACCTTGAACACTCATCCAACATTTGTGGCTTGTTAGTCAAATAGTCCTGCGAGTGACTGACAAAAAAACCACAGAACTCCATTATTATTAACCTTAAGAGGGAAATAAATAATTGTATAGGCTTTCTGTGAGGTGACTTCAGTTTTTACTGCACAATTTGACAACAGACACTTTCAGCATTCTCCCCTGAGCACTACTGGCATTGCATGAACTGTGTCGCACTGGTACAACCCCGGAGGACAAGGGACAGCAACATGTGAATGGAACAGGCCAGGAGCATTTGTGATGATGGCAGCAACATATTCCTAGGATTTTACAAGAATCAGGCCCACAAAGATAGATGAACTCTTCCCTTGGGGTCTGAACCACAGAAATCTGCTCTAAAAAAGTGCACACACTACACAACAACAGTAGCACTGAGATTTTACACAGGGAATGATTTCGCACATCCCACTCAAGTTTCCCTGGGTAACACAACTTGCTCTTCTGCAGACTAAGGGAAGGAATGGTTAAATTCCCAACTGCATCACTGGCAGCTCTGAGAGTGGGCTGGCAAAGGAGATGGCATGCAAATATGAGAGCAGATAGGGCTGGAAAAGCCCAGAGTCCTACACACGCAGACTTCGCAGGCCACCAGCTACACACTTGCAGCACAACCACGCAAGCAGCAGTGTTTTGGGACAGGATATTGAATCTGAAGAAAGCTGAAACTAAGAGGAAACTGCATTAGAATCTTCTACTCTTGGAAACAGGATCACAAACATTTTTTTAAGTCAACTCCATCACCCACTACTAAAATCACTGTCAACCCCCCAACATCTATCAGTTTTCATCAGCAGTGCTTTCACACAGAAGCAGGTATCGTGTCTCCTTCATGCTCTGTCCATGCTATATATGGACACCATTATGACTACAGCTGACATCTCAACCTGGGGGCCCTAAAAATATAAACTAGCATGCACTCTTGGATCATACTCAATTTCTTCTTTATTTGGGGATGGAAAGGGATTTGTTATCAGTTAATTCCTTACATACTTTGCAAGGGTAGAGGTTAAGGCAAGCTGCGACAGGAACGTACTCTGCAAGTATGAAGAAGAGCTTTGTCCCAGCACCTCTTCTTAAAGGAAATAAGGGATAGGAGATTATTGCAGGAAACCTGGATGCACATTGTCTACACTTCCTCCAAAACAACTTCCAGGAGTGATTCTAAGAACAACTCCCTTCAGCGTGCTTATTTCTTTTCTAAGTCATCTGAATGATTCCTAAAGCAAAGCCCACAATGTACCCACACACACATTAGGGACCTGCAGAGAGTTCAGCTAAGTTCAAGTGATACAGAGAGCTAACATTAAATACTAACATATATGACTGCAAGTCCAGGACCCACCAGTATGATGAAATCTCCATTTTGACAGGAAAAAGTGTGGAGTCATAGGTGGGAGTTAACATAGTATCACAAAACAGGTACCTAGAGCAAAACTGTAATTAACACAGCAACTGAATCCCACTTCATTCTGGCGGTCCTTAGTTTAGACAGAGGTTTCTGTTTCCCTTACCAAACTAAATCCAGAAGAGTCCTACTTCACAAGTGTTCCTATAAGTACCACATGCAGCTGTTCCAGTGGTGGTGTGAAGCAGAGAGAGATGCTGGGAGACAGAAAATTGCACCTGGCTCATCAGCACGATCATCTTCCTGCCACTGACACAGCTGAAAAGCCAAGCTAAAAAATTGGGCTGAGAATTAATTTCTGCAGCATGTAAGCAGAATAAGAGGTTTAATGAACAGAACTAACAGGCTTTCCAGTCTCCTGATAAACATCAACAGTTTCTCATTCCTTGCAGACTTTCAGACTTGATTCAGAAGGGTTATCCCTTGCCCCCCGCACACCCCCCCCCCCCCCCAAAGCACTGTTGTTTCACTGCACCCAAATCAGGACAAGTTTCAAATCTATCAGACAAAAGCTGCCCACGGTCAGCTCTGGTAAAACTTATTCAACAGGAAGTTTCTCTTCCTTAAGCAAAGCATCTACCACATATAATAAAAATATTGGTGCTACTCCGGATGAGAGTCTGGAAAATCTGGTATCCTGATCATCGGCCCAGGAGAACCTGGACTGGGAATGCTTCAAGCACAAGAAGTGTCTACTGAAGCATCTATGCACATCAAGAACCATTTATTTGAAAGATAACCCCTTCTGAAGTATGCACCTACAGCTGAGTAGGACAACCAGACTTGTCTTTTAATCCTTGCTATCCTTGAAGGTAAGATGTTTTCTCTCTGGGAGAAAGCTGCAAGACTAGGTAAGACATTTTGGGTTGTAATTGTTCTTACATACACCAAGAGAACTAATAAAAAAAAATTGCATTTTTATTTTAGCTTAACCACTAAAGTGTACTTTGGCAGTCACAGTAGAAATAAGCACAACTAAGGACAAAGGACAACCACCTGATGACAGAAGACAGCATGTCTGTCCAGGACCTCTGGTATCTAAGCTACAGTTAAACCGAACAACAACACTTGTCAAACTAGAAACTATACAGTTTTATAGCACCACTGTAAAATGCAAAGCACTATGCTCTTATCTTACAGGCATGACTGAACGGAGAAACATTTCATGACAGTATTTATTTTTAATTTGAGAATCTCTCAAAATGGTTTTCTGAAAAAGTTCTCCCATTTTATCTATTTTGTTCACTGGAGGAAGATGGCATTTAGAGTAGCAACAAGTGTTAAGATTACTCCAGTGCCCTGTTGACCAGCCTCTACTTAAGTCTCCTCTGCTTCAGGTTAAAAATAGTCAGTTCAAAAGGCTGGAAGTTAACTGCATTAGCAGGTAATTCACTCACGGAAATCAGAAGGCACACACAAGCCCCTGATGCTGCACAGCTTCCACAAAGCCGAGGTGCCTGACTGGAGAGGTGAAGTAGATGGTAATATTGAAAGCTATAGTAATAATATCAGGAACACTTAAGTCTGAACCTAAAGCAAACCAAGTACATGATTTTGCTTTTCACTCCCCACCCATTATGTTCACAAGACCAGAGATAAGAAGGGGCAAGGAAAGGGAAGGATTCCCACAACCAAATTTCCAATGCAGCTAAACACACTCATAGCATTTCCATGTCTACAGTACACACATACAGCAATAATCAGGTCTGCTTACAAACCACCTACAGAGTCAAGGTGTCAAACATAGATCTTGCTTATCTGATCTCAGCCTACTCTTTTCATGGCCTATCGCTCTCAACTCCACAACAATTTCACCTTGAATCACCCAGGAAACTTTGCAGGTATCTCAAGTGAAAACCAAGAAGTTCTTCAGAGAACTTTATGTCATCTCCCCCAGGGCCCCATCCCCACTTAACCCAGCACCTGAAGTTCATCTCTATTACCTTCACTATTCTCAGCAACACTATAATCTCAAATACCATAATCTGCAATAATCACTCACTATTCAGCTGACTCTAAAATATCCAAGAATTTCTAGGACATAAATTATCTTTTTTTTAAAAAGAGATTTGAAATTAACACAAGAATAAAGGTTATTTTATGTGAAACTGCTCAAATTCAGCGACATTTAGCACCTGTGACTTGAGAGCTGCAGTGCCCAGAACCATGTCTGCCAGTGCTATCCTACTGAAAACCAGTTCCCACACTGCATGGGTTTTGAACATCAATACAGATCACGTGAGCACCACTGAAAACTAAGACCTCCTCATGCACCCAAGCTTCTTTTTTTCCCCTCACCAATATCCAAAATTATGAGACATGCTGTTGATTTGGTTTCTGGATTGTGAGTGCAAATAGGCCTGGTACCTTTGACATCTGCCTGGCACATTTATGCCTGGACAGAGCCAGCACTCTCTGCAACACCACTGTAAACATGAGTCTTTTGACTCCTATGTAGTTTTAACCATTGCTCTCAAAGGACCTTTTTCAGATAAAGTTCTTTAGTGTTGTTTTCTTACTTTTGGACTTAGGAAACAATCCTGCCAGGCACAACTCCACATGGAAACTTCTATGGTCACTTGCATAGAGTCTTGATTATCACAAGTCTGCCCAAGACAATGCTGTAAATCTAGGAACTTCATCACTAACAGTATAAAATTAATACACATTCTCCTGAGGATAGAAACTAGCCTCCTGTTAGTGAAAGTAACTTTTTTATTGATAAACAAGCAAGGATATTTTTTGTACAAGGAATCTGGCAGTTGACATGAAAAGCAAGTTGAGGAAGGACATTGGATCAAGCAGTCCTTATAATAATTATAAAAAATTACAGTCATCATTTCTGTCAAGTCACCAGATGAAGTAGTAGTTTAAAAGAAGTTTCCCTTCAAAACACACTTGATTGAGTTTTCAGCAGAAGAAGAGAACTGTTTGGTGTCAAACTATGAAACAAACAGTTTAAGGCACTGATGTGAGTATGTAACACCATAGCACAAGGCACTTGATGAAGTTGCATGTAATCATCAGTTTGCCTGCCTGCAGCACAAAGCTACCATCAGAGAGCAGAAGCATCCTGGCTAGCTATCATGAGGGGAAGAAAGAAACCACAAGAGCAGCAAAGCAGTTCACTATCTCCAAGCAACTGCAGTGGAGCTGGGCAATCTAACACAGTTCTAGCTACACTGTGATTTGTAGATTAAAAGCAGGCAGACAGGACTTTGCAAGTTATTTTGACCCAGTATTTTAAACAGCTCCTGAACTCCTCTTAAATGAAATGAGCCTTGCCTTTGCCTTCAGCAAAAACTTTCTCCAGCAAAGTCCCCATTTACAAAGTAGCAGCTTCTCAGTAATCACTTGTGGTTACAAAGCTGACAGTTCATCTGTATGACATTCTGGAGATGGAACACACAAAGATTAAGGACTAGCAAAGCCATATGGAAGAAGAAATGCTCATACTTCTGCTCATTCTACGTATCAGCACTGACACCTGCTTACCATGTGTTATGAACTATGTCACACACACTCTACAGCTCTGGCAGTATGCAAAACCATACCTGTTTGAAATGTGGTTGCTTAGCTTAGCTTCAAATTCACTCTTGTGCAAAGGTTAAAGTAAAATAACTTTTTCAACAGCAAAAGACTTCACACTGAGATTTTCCTTGTCCAGCATCTGGAATCACAACAGTCTGAAGCCAACTCCAGATACAGGCAGAATAACCTGCTATCCCTTCATAGGAAAATTAAAAACAGACACAGATTTGTCTTGTTGTTTAGTGACAATGCTCAGGTGGGAGACTACTCTTCCTTGATCCATTTTAAGAAACACAACACAGTATCACAGTATAGCAAGGTTGGAAGAGACTTCAGAGATCATCAAGTCCAACCCACTACCACAGACCTCAAGACTAGACCATGGCACCAAGTGCCACGTCCAAACGTGCCTTGAACACCTTCACTTTCTAAGAATGAAGGTGGGAGTCATTGCATAAATTCATAGTTTGGTTGGAAAACATTACTTCTGTATTTATTCTCTGCCATGACACAACATGATTGTCTAAAAAGGACTAAAAATGAAGTTAAACTAAGAAATAAACTCTTAAGATAGGAATTACAACAAAGTACCAAAGAGATATAGGATAGCTACAGACAAGAGAATATACATGATGAAAAGGGCACCAATGACAGTATCTGTCATACTGAACTGTGAAGAAAAGTAGCCAGAGCAAGGCAACCAACAATCAGCAGCCAAAAGATGTGGCAAATGCAGCAATATTCTACTTAGGCGAGAAGAAAAAAATAAAATAAAATCGAATTTCTCTCCAGGTCCGGAGAACAATCCCCAAGTTGTGATGAGCAATACACATCCAATTCTAATATCTTTAATTATTAGAAGTAGGGAAAAGTTAAACTTTGTATCTTCCATACAAAGAAATAAGTTTTTTTTCCCTGCAGGGGACAGATCAAGACAGAAAAGCTGTTGCCTTGCCAACATAAATATTTCTGTATCACTGAAGAGCTTCTGAATTAGGACTTTGCATAAGGCACAGTTTGGTCAACACCTCAGTTTCCCTGGGAATCTACCCTGACAAACCCAGAAGAGCAGATGTTTCAGGTGGTAGTCATGCTGCTACTCATCCCAAAGAAGGCTTTGGTTTTCAGGAGCTATGGAGAGACGTAATTTCTGCAAGAACACTCTATAATAGCAACACAAGTGATGCCTATGACCGCTGATTTTTCAGGATTCAATTAAAAAAAAAAAAACCACACCACACACCCCAAAACACTCAACAGTAAGCAGTTAATTTCACAGAAAGACAAACAAGAAACATCATGATTTTAAGACCGAAATAACCCCCCCACACAGAGAAACTAAGGAGTGCAGGGATAGATGTGTTCCATATCCTTGCAAATACAACTGTACTAGGTGGTTCAGCGCTCTCTTAGATTTAATACATGAACAGTGCCATGAAGGGACTGTTTGCATGGGAGTAAGATGAAAAACACAGCACCACTGTTGCAGAATCTTCCTCTCTCAAACCACACATGTATATGTATACACACACTAAAAGGCCAACGCAAGGAAAACAGTATTTTTAGGAATCCAGATTCTCTACCAAACCAGCCAGACGAGCTGACTGACAAATGCATGCAAAAAAGCAGAGGTGGTATAAATAACTGGGAAGTGCCAGGAGCTGGCAGCACTTAGCACAGTATTTGAGTTCCCTTCATAACTGAGTTGCTGAGTGTCTGCATCTAATGCTTCCAAGAAGGAAAGATTTGCCATGGGGCTTCATTCACAAAATGAAAGCAGAGCTCACAGGTGTTCGAATTGCACTGTATTTGGGGCTCTGTAGAGAACAAGAACCCTTTGCTAACATTAGGATCTTTCCAAAGTATTCCCATACTATTTAATAAGTATCTCCACAGCTCACATTGACAAACCTCAGAAGTTGAAGCTTCATCAACACCTTTAAATATAAAAAGTGGTTTGATGAATCTCAAACTGATACTGATGATTTTTTTTTAAACAGTCCTACCTATCTATAAGCCAGTGAAAATAAAATTAGAAATAACAGTCTCAGGTAATTTACAAATAAAGTCTCCCAAATTAATTAGATGTAACTTTGTGAACCACCCAAGTGGAATATTTACAACCAGGAAATACAGATGTGCCTCCTTCATGATGTCAGATACAGTAACTGTGATTTATGGTCAGATCCTGGGGGTGTTCCTCAAAGACCTTTCTGTAATGTCTTAATACACTTAGAGGTTTACTCAGGGTTATAAGTTCAGACAAGCGACCTTTACATCTCTGGCTGTGTAATCTCAAAGTAACAAACCCAAAGCATACAAAAACAAGTACCACCTATAATGTTAAATGTTAAGCGAACCCACCACAGAAATACTCCTTCAAATGTGACTGATCAAGATGATTAACCAGTGCAGAAACTAACCCTCACAACAAACATGCTGTCCTGAGTCTCTGAATGTTCCAAACTTATTACAGCTGTTCCTGCAGACCAACAGCTGCAGCATGACAAGCCAGCTCTCTCCGCCTTGTTTGCTGCCTTATCCCCAAAGAAAACCTCCGTAAATAACCAAAGCCACCATTTAAGTGTTATTAATGTATTGTGTGATTAGTAAAAAAAAAACTGTAGGGAGCTATATTGCACTGCATGCTTATTATCTTGATGGTATTTGTCGCCTGTTTTGCTGTAAGAAAACATTTGATACTATTTTGCCAATAAAGTAGAAGCATTTGTCAAAACACTGTCATTATATACCCATCTGAAACATCAAAATCATCAAACACTCTATTTTAAACTTCCATCGAGATAATAGCTTTATGTTGGATGCTTTTCATGAACAAACCAGATGATAGATTCTCTCAAGTTCAATATACTGACATTTCTTTTTCCTCACACATGAAAAAGTCCATTCTGTATTTTTTGGCAGAAACTGCCTTTCACTGTGTGTTTACTGCAGTTGCCTAGGGAAAATCCTAACACCAATTATCAAAAGCAATACTATTACATTAATAGTCTGCATTAGTGAATTTTTTTTAACTCCATGCAGTTCCAAGTGAAAATGAACACGCAGACATTTATAAGACATTTCCACTCACTCTCTGCTTTTCCAATATCTAAGGTTATAACCATAGCAAAGAAAACCACAGTTACAAGCTATTATAGCTATCACCTTACACAAATCACTCTGTAACTGGATAGCTGTACTGCAGCAATCAGTGTTAAACTGACAGTGGTCATCAGCACAGTAGTATCAAAACTAGCTCGGCAGAGAAGAGCCAAACTGCTCAAATACACCCAAGTGATTCTTTCGTGGTTATCTAACAGTCCAAGATCCAAATGCAATGCTACTAATGAGCTTACACTGCATAACACACCACACAGAGCTTTGAAATTCTGTTTTGTCAAATGGAGCAATTCAAAATTCTGACTGCTTAACCACTAGAGTTCAACATCTGGCAGAAGCGATTCCATTTTCTAGGGCAAAATGATCAGATCATTATATCCAGTAAACAACTGCTAATGGCTGAAGATGCCAAGTCTGAAGTTCTCCTTTACAGGCAGCAACTATGAGCAACTCAAACCCTCCCTCTGGCCTCAGAGATAAGCTCACATGCCACCCCACATAGACTCCACTGATGAAAACCCAAATGCTCTCTCATTAACTCTCAACTCCTAGGATTAGTAAACAGTTCTAGAATAACCTTATCCTTCTTGTCATATTAAGCACCCTCAAATTCAAGTTAAATAATTAAAAGGAACAAGAATACCATGGGTTGTATGTTTATTTTCATTGTGCAAACTATGTTTTGGCCATCTACACAAAATTTATTAGATCAACACAACACTGTTGCCTACAGCGGTAAACCAAGCAACAGGCAGATCTCTGGCAAAACAAGAAGTATGATCATTTAATTTAGAGAGCTTGCTTTGTGAGGAAATGGCCATAGATGCCTGCACAATGCTTTTGTACAAGCATTTGGTGATCTGTCCAAAGAAGGTTATCCATTTCTGCCATTAGGTATTTAACTGTCAAGTTAATAGACAACAATATTAAAATTCTACATTTCTTCTCCATTTTAACAGAAAAACAAAGACCATAGTGGTAGCATCTGGCATACTCTTCAACACTGTGCAAACATTAATCTATCTCATTCTCTAATTCATCCCATGACCTTAATACCAGTGCAGTTCTTAATCATCTGGCTGTACCACTGCAGCTGGCATTCATTTTGCTTGACACAAGACCTATCTGATAAATAATAAAAAAACGAAACCTCCTAGACAAAGCTTGACAATACTTAACTCCAACTGCCATTTATCTGCTAGATTTTATTTTCAGAACAACATCCAAGCAACAATCATTCACAATAACCAAGTCAACCAGAAGAGTTCTAGGAGACTTTTAGCTCATTAAAGAAGGGGACTCTCCAGTGCTGAAAGAGAATATACTTACAGCAGCACATCCCAAACAGAACCTGCAGCCACATCATGGGGAACGAGACTAGACACATTTCAATACATTTACATGATACTGTCCAAATTTCCTGCACTCCAAAGCTTTGCCTGCTCACTCATCAGTGCAGAGAAAGGTTACTGGGATGCTGCTGAAAATGCCAGTAGCATAAAAGAGTAGTGACCACGTGAGTGTACCAAGCAAGAGATGGATCAGAACTAGCAAGAATTACATCAAGCGAAGCTTTGCAAGAAAAGGCTGAAGGCCTCCAACAGAGATCATTCACTAACTACCCTCCACTTCCCATGGCTATAAACTGTAGAGAATTTGAGATAAAGCCTAAAACTAACTCCTCTCAAACCTCTGGGGAAAAGAACCTCAACGGAGCAGTTTATATATTATACTGTTAGTCATTCTGATAATCTACAATTTTGATTCACCAATCTGCTTAATATATCCCTAAGAGAGGTTACTCAAATCTGACTTCTCCCAAAACAAGGGCAAGCGGAAAGAAACACTGAAACAGAAACTGCTATTTTAAAGACCCATCATCTTCCTCCTCCACAGCACCAGGAGTTCCTCTCGTTATGAAAGAAACATGGAGACTTTAAGGGAGGAAAAAAAGCCACATAAAAAAAGTAGATAAGAAGATGAGAAACATCTCCCTTGACAAGTTCTCCTAAGTAATTTTAGAAATCGTTTCTCTTGCTTCCTGATTTGAAGTTTACAGAAGACTTTTTTTTTTTTTGGGGGGG
>WBNM01001985.1:0-48033 GCA_013399055.1 Ramphastos sulfuratus | reverse complement strand
GGGGGGGGGGTGGGGGGGTGTAATGTGATGGATTAGTACTTTTCTTACTCCGAATAAATGAATTAACAGGTTGAGCACCTTGATATGTCTACTGAAATCCAAGGCAAGTGAACTTCAAACCTAGGTGCTTGATATATAGATTGGAAAAAACTCTCCAATACAGCAGAACTGCAGAATAGCAGAATTAGTCTATTTCACAACAATTACATCTAAGTAGACAAAAACATTTACATGTCTTTAAGACAAAGCTATCCCTGAAGAAACCACTTATTAACATCATCATATCCTAGAAGATATTACATGAGCATGTTGCAGTCCTTGCAGAAGCAGAGACCATGGACAATATCCAAAAGAGGTACTAGCTGGGCTGGCAGATAGGTCACCTCATCTTCCCTGCTTGTACCTTCAGCTCTTCTTTTAAAAGTTAGCTTGTGGGAAAGCAACTTGATCAACACTTAAGTGATGTGAAATTTAAGCCCACCTTAGCTGGGAAGCTGGTGTTTGTAACCCCTGCCCCCTCACTGCTTATGTGGAGAATTGTTGCTTGCATAGGACTTGAGGCCAACGACACTACAACAGGGTAGGAAAGAACAATACCTTCTGTCCAGTGGTGACTTGCTGACACTATGAAGAGTAATTTCCCCTCAAAAATCAATCTTTACCCACTTTGCAGCGCAAGCCAAACTCAGTAACATCAAAAATACATAGATGTCAGCATTCTTTACTCTTCTGTTTTAAAAATAGTCTAACTTCAGCTTGTTCAAAAGCCTATTACGTGATTACAGCAATTAGGAGCAGATTTTTAAGAAATATCATACAAGAAAATGTTGCACTCTCTGGGTGATTATTTCAAGTTGAAAATGCCAACCAGGTATTCTGTTAAAAAAAATTCTCCTTTCCCTGTAGCACTTTGGCAGGTCTTCCATATAAAGTCCAAAGTCAAACAACTTGTGCACAGCACCAAACACACAGAACAGCTATGGTACAAGGAAAACAAGTTTCAAGCAATAAAACTTTTTCCAACTGGTTGCACAGGGAAAAATCTCATGTCAAAAATTGAGATTCCACCTGCGTCTCCAAGAGTACTCCAAAACCTAGGCATAAGACTGTCAACAGCATACATATTTCATATGAAGCACAAAACAAGTCTTAGCTGAAGAGCATCTTATCCTAATCTTAAAATACTAAAATATACATACCGTGCTAATCATAATATCTCATTAAACTTTTCTTCCTACAAAATAGTATGAAAATTAAATAGAAATTTGTTTAAGCTTAGCTTTCTGGACAGCACCACTGAGAAACAGCTGAAACTGTACACTGACTTTTTTTTCCTGATAGCAAGAGCCTTCGCTGCACTTGTCAGGAGAGAAAGAGACAAGAGCAGAGCACACCAGGCCTCTTAACCCATTGCACAAGCTTGTGACACCACTACCAACCTGTAGCTGTGTCGCCAGTAGTAGAATGCATTTTTTTTCCTGGAAAACAAGACTTAAAGCTTACTTTCACCAGATCAATTCAGTGCTAGAACACACAGGAGAAAACTCTGCAGAACGTCTTAATGCTGCATATCAACAGTTACTGATTAACTGAAATCTTCACCTTATCCGAGGCTGAAAGGACTGTGTTCCAAGTATATGACTGCATGCTGCTGAAACAGAGTAGTAGTTAAAGCATACTGGCATAGGACAGCCATAAATAGTTGTATGAAGTAACTCTCTGTTGTGGTTACCTCAAACTTTAACCAAGGTCAGACCACAATTTCCGTCAAGTTTATTGTAAGCCCACGTGAATGTTTCTACATCAATAAAACATTACAATCTCCAGTTACTAGGTCTAAATATTCGGCTTTGCTCCTTGTGCCTCAAACTCTGGACATACTCCACTCACAGCAGGACTTTTGGATCAATAATACGCTGGTAGCACCATGAACCACCTCCTCCCATTGCTTTCCCAAATAAACCATCCAGGCCAGATTCTACAACATCCTCTGATGCACCTGTGCCTTATACAGAGCTTAATCTTTGTAATCAAGAATTATATTTTTTAGGGAAACATCAACTTAAAGATCATTTGCCACTTTGATAAGTACTTAGTGCTCAAAGACTGCTGTAATTACTAGTTGAATATTTCATCACAGATACCTATTAAAGATTTGAACAGCACAGCTAGGAAGAAAGCACCCCATCTTACAATGAAGCTCCACAACCAGCATTACTGGTTTAACACGTCTCAGACATCCTTCCAGAAAGCAGCTAGTCAGTCCTTGACTTCCATCCCATAGTAAGGAGAATTTTCAAGTTCTTCTTGTATCCTAGAGATTCATGAACCCCAGAATTACCAGTCTGATTTCCAACTAGCATTAGCAACATTTTGGCTATACAGAACAATTAAAAAAGCCTATCTTCTGCATTTTTAGAAAAAAATTCTCTCAGTTTAAGTCCTGACAGAAGTGATGTAGGATTTGTAATACTCATTCACTCGTTCCTCCCAAGTGAGCAGGCATCTTTCTGACCACTGTGTTATGGATTACAGATTTTTTTTTTTAAAGGGGAAATTCCCAGTGCTGTGCAGCAGTGGGCCACCCAGTGACCTACATACAGCAGGACTGAGTTCAGCTCCCACTCCATAATTAAACGTGAGGCAAATTACACTTGCCTCACTCAGCTGTCCTAGAATGCACAATCAATCCAGAGTGTCTCTTGGCTCAGGAGCTACTCTGCCTAGCCTGCTCTCATCAGAGCTGCCAGGTGATGCACCTGAGAAGAAAGCACCATCACACGCTTAAAACCATGTCATATCCACTACTGCAGACAACCCCCATGTATCCCAGTGCAGCATCTCCTCACATAAGTATTCTTTGACCCCACTATCCCTCACCACCGTCACAGCTTTGCAGCAAACATACCACCCCCCCGAGACTGAACAAGGAAGGGCACCTTTGTGGGGGGACCCATTGATGCTCTCGGAGCTAGACTGCATGTCCACGGTGGCTCTCCTGAGGCTGCTAAAGTATGCCCTGGACCTGGAGAAGCTGCTGCGTGGGGATCGCCCGTGGGGGCTGCCGAAAAGGGCGGTAGTGCCGTCCTTGCGGGCGAAGATGCCGCTGAAGAAGCGCAGCAGCCGGTGCTCGTGGGCGACGGCGGCGGCAGGGCCCTCCCTCCCCAGCCGCTCGGAGAGCCGCTGCAGGTCGCTGTTATCCAGAGTCCGATTCTTGCTCTTGCTCCGCTCCCAACGCTCTAGCCGGGAGAGCGGATCCGCCTGGCTCAACACTTCGCCCACGTCCAGCGTGTTGCGCTTCTCGGGGGGGACACTGGGGACAGTGGGCGGCGGCGAGCCCTGCGCCCCGGCATCCTGGCCCGGCGGCGGCCCGGGGAGACAGCCGGAGCTGCTGTGCCGCCGTACCCGGCTCAGGGCCCGCACCCGCAACACCTCCCCACTGCTGCTGCTGCTGCTGCCGCTCCAGTGCCTGAAGCTGAAGCTCCGTCGCAGCAGGCCCGGCTGCCGCCGGGGGCTCTGCCCTGGCTCCTCCGCCTGCGGGGCCTCGCCCGAGCGGCCTGCCGAGCGGCCGTGGGCCCCCAGATCCCCATCCTCCTCCTCGGGGGAGGCTGCAGTTTCAGTCCGGCCGCAGGTGGCCGTCGGCTCTCCGCCGCTGTCGTCTGGGTCCGGGCTGCCCCGCGGTCTCCCGAGGGCGAGCTCGGCAGCGAACGGATGCCCGGTTCTCCGCGGCACCTTGAGGCGGCCCAGCTCCAGCTGCCCGGTGCTGAGGGTTCTGAAGTTGCGAAAGCCGCAGGGGCTGGGGGGAACTCTGTCCCGCTCCTCGCCTTCCTCCTCACCCTCCTCCTCCTCCACCAGTAGCAGCCCAGCCCTGGTGAGACTGGAGGAGCCCGGCGGCCGGCTTCCTCCACGGCGCCCGCGACGGGGCAGCTCCAGCCCGGGATGGCTGCTTTCTGGTCCCAGCAGCTCCTTCTTCACCATGGTCACGGAGATGCGGTAGACGGTTTTTCTCTGGGGGGTGCCTCGCTGCATCTTCTCCGGAGAGGAGGCGGCGGCGGCGGCCGGCGGGTCGCTGCTGTCCAGAAGATACATGTCTGTTCCCGCTGCTCTCCTCCCCTCAGGCGGCAGCATCCAGCACGGGCATCGCAGCGTGCCCGCTGCAGGAGATGGAGGTGGTGGAAAGAGACCTGTGTTGTTGTAACACCTAATCGAAATGCAAAACCAGAAGCTACTGCAACCCAAATTTTAATTTTTTTTTTTTTTAAATCCTCCCGTGTCACACCCCGTTCCGGGAGTCACCACCCCGCTTCAGCGGCGGCAGCTCCGCTCCCCACCGGCGCACGGCGTCCATGTAAGCGCCATCCAGCCCCGCCGGCCCCTTTCGAAGAGACACCGGGGGACGAGTTAAAGCCCTGCAGCAACCGCATGCATTCTCCTGTGGATCCCGAAATGCATTGCTGGGGAGCAGCCCGGTCCGGCATTCAGGGGATTAGAGCAGCAGCAACCCTCAATTTCATTGTTTACAGCAAAGCTGCACGTTTGCGGATCTCGCGTCCTTTTTCTTCCTCCCTCCGCCGGGTAAATCCGCTTAATATCCGTCCTCAGGGCAGAGGAGACGCGGGCAGCGACAGCTTGCACGCCCGGCCGTGCTAGAAAGGACTCGTTCAGGAAGGAAACGGCCGCGGTTCCCCAGCCCAGCGGCGGGAGCAGCAGCGCCCGGCCCTGGGCGGGCAGCGCGGCGCAGCGCCGGAGAGGGCGGGCGGGCAGGCAAGCAGCGCTGGGCCGCTGCAGCCGGGGCTCTCCCAAACGCCGGGATGGAGTAACGCCTGCCCAGGAGCGGGAGGACAGAGGCGAGGCAGGATGCGCAGCCGAGGAGGCGGTGGGCTGGACTGAGCTCACCTGGAAGGAAGAGCACACCTTCCCCTATCAATCTGCTCTCTGACAGGGAGGGGCAGATGCCCCTCACCCTTCCCTGCCAACAATCCCGAGATGTAGCCAAGCCCAGACACCAGCATGGCCTGTGCTCCCTATGAATTTGGACCAAGACTCAGACCCCATCTAAGTTCCATCTGCTGTGCATACTCTGGCTTCCAGGAGATGGGGAAAGTCTAGGGCAATGCCACTTTCTTAGCCACACAGTACCTGTGTCCTCAGAAGTGGTGAGGCCATACTTGAAATACTGGGTCTGGGTCCCTCACTACAAGGAGGGATTGAGGTACTGCAGTGTGTCTGGAGAAGGACAAGAAAGTTGGTGAGGGGTCTAGAGTGTAAGTCTGGTAAGGATTATCTGAATGAACTGCAGTTGTTTAAACTGAATTAAAGAAAGCTGTGAAACTCTCAAACTACCTGTAATGAGGTTGTAGTAAGGTGGGAGCTGGTCTCTTAAACACAGAATCATAGAATCAATCAGGTTGTAAGAGACCTCCAAGATCATCCAGTTCAACCTATCACCCAGCCCTAGCCAATCAACTAGACCATGGCACTAAGTGCCCCATCCAGTCTTTTCTTGACGACCTCCTGGGACAACGACTCCACCGCCTCCCTGGGCAGCCCATTCCAATGTCAAATCTCTCTCTGTGAAGAACTTCCTGCTAATATCCAGCCCATACCTCCCCAGCACGACTTGAGACTATGTCCCTTTATTCTGTTGCTGGTTGCCTGAGTAAAGAGACCAACCCTCACCTGGCTACAACCTCCTTTCAGGTAGTTGTAGACAGCAATAAGATCACCCCTGAGCCTCCTCTTTTCCAGGCTAAACAAACCCAGCTCCCTCAGCCTATCTTCATAGGGCTTGTGCTCCAGGCCCCTCACCAGCTTCATTGCCCTTTTCCTCCTGTCTTATCACTTGTCCAGAGATGTCCTCAAGCTGCACCAGGGGATATTAGGACTGGAACAGGCTGCCCAGGGAAGTGGTAGACTCCCCATCCCCAGAGGGATTTCAAAGACATGTAGATGTGATGGTGAAGGACAGAGTTGGACTTGACAGCACTAGGTTAATAGTTGGACTCCGTCATCTTAAAGATCCTTTCCAATGTAAATGATTTTGTGATTTTAAATAAAATTACCTGCATCTAATATTTGGTCGTTTTTTTTCCATCTGTGAGACAACGGTGATTGTCTTCAATAAACACATTTTAACCATAGCACTTTGCCTAATTCAAAAGCCCAATTATTATATGGTTAGTCATATAGAAAACCTGACCTACCATGTACTTCACAACTACTGTTTTCAATAGAACCTGTCTCTTCTACAGAGGTGGAAGACAATTTTATTGTGCATGGGATATGCACACCTTACATACTCAGCTCCAGCAGTCCAGATCAGAGAAACTGAAGAAATTAACAAACAGTAGATGAATGCATTTGACAAGTCATTAGTAAGTCATGGTGGGAGACACCAGAGAACAAACAATAGTTGGAATAGTGTTTCTAAGTGCTGTTGATCCTATGGCTTTATATAAGCTTTAAAAAAATAAAAACAACACATCTGCTGTCTTGTATATTACTTCCAAGTTTAGAGGCAAAGATCATTTATCAATGCCAGTAAAGTTCAAAACCCAAAAACATGTAAATACGAAGAAGAGTCAGACAAAACAGAATCACAAAGGTAATTCACTCCCAGAATGGCTTCAAAAACTGGACAGAAGAGAGCAAAGACAAAAGCTTCTACTTGGGTGCCCCTCAGACCAAGTACCAGATCACTAGACATGTGGCACGAATAAGACAGGACACGTCCTCAGGAGCATTTCCAAGTGGGAGGTTGTGTTTTACACCAGGTATTCCCAAGAATAAAGCATACTTCAGGTTCCAGGTACTCCACACATTCATTTATTGATGACATTGGGATTCTGCAACATGCTGCAGATCAGTTACCAGTTGGAACACAGTGAATTGCTGATTTAACTCACTTTCGCAAATTTGACAGATGCTGTTGTCTTTAACACTGAATAATTAACATTCATTACTCGTCTTTGCTCTGTTCACCACAAAACACATTTGTACACATATCTTCAGCAAGTACCTGGATCAAGACAAGCCCTAGAGACTAAGTCTTAGGAATAACCCAACATGGGCTCACACTGCAGCAACCTGAAAACAGTTTTCAGGTGCTCCTAAATGCTTGTTTAGGACAGAGAAGAATTTTTTTTTCCTGACATCCGAAAGACGAATTCCAGTATATATTTCTAAAAGGGAAGGGGGGAGGGAGAGAAGAAAACCAAAAAGTATAAATGAGAAATATAAGGGAGCAGTTTAAATAAAAATACACGCTTCACTAAATGCCAAATACTTAATCTCACGGCAACAGTGTAGTGCACCGACACTTGCTGATCAGATCTCCCAGCCAAATCCGGACCGCATTTTGCAGCATGCCGCCGGGAAAGCAGCCTCCTTACCCAGAGTGGAATCAACCATTTTTCATCTTCCCGGGATGACAGACCCCTTCAGAACCACCACTTTTAAGCGCAGACAAATAGCCGGCACATTCCTTTACCCCTCTCTGGAGTATCCCCTCCCCGCATCCCTGGGAAGCTTCCCTAGGAGCTCACCCACGCCCGAGCCGGCCCTGGGAGCCTGTGCTCTCATCCCCGTGATCCAGACGTGCCAGGTGGGGAAGTATTGCACCGATCACCGGCTCGAGATGCTGAAACAGCTCTTCTACAAGTAACAAGACATACTCGGATGTTGCTCAAGCTGACTACTCCTCATCGGTTACCACCCTGCAACTCCTTTTAGTGCAGCCAACCATCACCTGCAGGTCCTGTCGTCTCTGCTCACCACCAGGCTACACCAGCTTTAAGAAATCTGCCTGGAGTTGTCCATACAATATGGGGTTAGCTCAGAGCAGAAAGCTAATTCATAGAGTAAGGGATTTCATGCTGAGTATTCTGTAAGCGCTTCAAAATCACCATGGGGGCCTCTGCCCCAAGGGGTTCTGCCTGCAGCCCACACGAAGCATCACTTCACAGCACCCAAGCCGGTCGGGCTGAGATCCAGGCAGCCCGAGCAACAACTCATTCCCTCCTGTCCGACAACTACTCCCGGCGTGCAATTAGCACAGATCCGGTCCCAGAACAGAAGTCCCTCGGGCCCTGGGACAAGAGCAGCCAGAAGCCACGGCAGCCAACCCAAACAAGTCATTTGGCTCAAAGCCTACACCGTGTGTCCTGAAGGGCCCTCGGCAGCAGTTCCCAGTTACCTTTTATTCTGCAGGCAGCTGGAAGCACAGAGCACACTGCACATGCACAATAAATATGACGCTTCTGAAAGGTTCATCCATGGGATCTGGTGATGCAGAAGTATATACACCTCATTTATCCCACTTAACTCAAAACCTGCAAATTGCTACACTACCTGTGATGGTTTGGAAGTTACCTGCCCCCCCAAACTCTGTGAAAATCACCCTGATTAGAGACTCAGCTGGCTGGAAGGTAAGGAATGAAGCTATCTTCACAGCTTAGTAAAATACACAAGCAGATACATATACAATATACATGAATATTTACAGAAATATACAAGTTAAAAGGTAATACAGAAACACAATACCCCTCCCAGAAATCAAAGTCCCCAGAAGGGGCTCCCAACCACCCTTCCACTTTCTTTCCACCTCTCTACCTTATCCCAGAATTTGCCTTACATTCAAGGTAAGTTTGAAGGATCAGCAAGGTGGTTAGAAGCAGAATGATTTGTTGGATTGCACGGCAGAAACCCAGGGAGGAAAACACAGACACGAAACTCTGACAGATAGAGAGTCTCTGTCTTAGCTATGTTTGTGTCCTTGTTTTTAATATATCTCAGCAACCCTGTAAGTGAAGTAGACATCAGCATTGTTTTCTTTTCACAGCCTATAATCTATTTTTTGTCATTAAAATATTCCAATTAGCCTCAAACCAGCACACTATCTTACACCAAGTATAGAAGATATTCCTGAAGTATTGCAATTGACGAAGTCCTGCTGTCCCTCCAAGATACTCACACTGAGCAAACCCTCCATTCAGTATAGCTTCTAAAAGGTCCTACTTACCACTTCTCATCCTGTTGCTGAGGTTAAGCCTATCTAGGTTACTTTGAAGGCCTTTATCAACAACACAGCCAAGCCCAGTACATGTCTAGAGGTAACAAAGTTTTGAATGTGGAATACTTTGTTTTTTCACAGAAGACATTGGTTTATCTCAATGCTGTCAGCAAAGTAGCAAAACTCAGCCTAGTGACTTAAAATGTACAAACATGTCCCACTCAAGAGAAGCACTCCAAATTCAATGACAAATTGCAGTGACAAAATACAATTATTTCCTTTAATCAACACTGTGAAACATTAATGTCTCAAACGCATCTGTAAAATACTGCAAATAATATTCAAGTGGAATTCTGTCTTGCACAGCCTGCTTTACTATAAAACCACAGTGCTGCAGTCCCAGCTGCATCTGCACTGAGACGTTCGTGCACTGCTTAAAAAAAGCCACAAATGAAAATACTTCATATTTAAAAAAGACACAACATAAGATGATCAGAAAGAGCAGAGGGAGGCCCGTGAACACAGCACTCATTGATTCCCATTCTGAACTATTCTCAAGTTGAGTTCCACACCACTGCTGACTGGGCCACCAGCACACAACACTAACTGCTGAACATGAACAACCAGAGACAAACTGTGATGGGAGAAGCAGCATTACCACTCTCCCACAACTGTAAAGCAACTAATGCTGCTGGTATTGACTTTATAAAAAGCTAAGAATTCTTGTATCAGTAAGAAGCAATGTAGAATAGGCTTTGCGTTTTCTCGCCAAGAACTCTTTGCAAGAAGACTCCCCAATAATTTCTGATTCTTAATCCAAATAATGACTTATTCTGAATTCCTTACATGAGTTTCACATGCCAATAGATTCAACACAATCACCATTTAAATGGAAAAGTGCAGACAAAGAAAAACATACCCCTCTCATACACATCAGCATCTGAGCATTAAAATTTCCATCTTAAACGAGCCTGATAAGGTTAGCCTCTTTGGCTGAAACCTTTAGGGGTGTGCAGTTCTTGTGGTATTGCTTGTTTATATACCTATTTTGCTTTTTATTGGACAACTTTTAGTCAATCAAGTCTTTACTGCCTTCATTGTAACTTTTTTTTTTAAGGAAAAGACACTAATTCTACATTTTTGCATGCTGCAGGTTAAGTACTAGACACACAGCATATACCATTCTAAATAGTTGTTCCTTCACCAAAATTGATTATTGAAGACAAAATTAGGTCACCTGAACAATTCTTACAATAATTTAGCCATTATTTCACTTTTCTTTGCTAGAGATACTGTGCTCCATCCGCTGTTTGTCATTACAGATCAGCATTCAACCAGGAAACAAGAGAAGGCATCTGGACAAGAACAACATTGTGCTGGAGGGTACCAGCAATACAGAGCCCAAACTCAAGGTCTCTCTCAAGCCACAGGGTTTGCATTAAGCCACTGATCTGTGTTCTTCTGTCATGATGCACTTGTCCATTAAAACAGGCCCAAATTCACTGTAGGCAATTCTTCACTAAGATGAAGAACAGAGACATCTCAACAATACAGACAATAGGAGCTACCGCTGAGTAGTCAGCTATCAATAATGATCTTACTGTCAAGCACAATGAAATCACATTCCTGGCCTAAAAACACTGGATGCTGAGCAGGAAAGGGAGTAAGAATGATGAGGATATGGAGTAAAAAGCAACTCAATCATTTGCCTTTCTCTCACCAGGAGGGAAACAAAATGTTTGGATGTCTGTAAGAGAAAACAAAAGTTGTAGCAAGGGTGTAACACTTAAACATGCCTCCTATCCCATGCAGAGATCTTGAGGGGGTGGTTACAGGATACCAGGCACCAGCTTCACCTGCTTAACTTTGAGAGAAGCCCATACAGAATGAACATGGAGTGCTAAAGAAGCTCTTACATACACAAAAATAAAGTGCACTGCAAAGCTACAGATGTCCTTAGGCAAAGGTCTTAGCAAGTGGACAGAAATCCTAGCATCTGCCACAGTGGCTCCTCACAGAAACCCAGGATGCCTTCAAAGCTCAAAAGGTCAGTACGGCTGCAGCAGGAAGGTGATGTGTCTTACTGTCAGGAGGATAATATTTTTGCCATATGGGGCAATAAGTTTTTTATACTTTCCCTCTTAATTCTAAGTGCAATATTCAGTACTTCCTTTCACATAGACCGTACTTATGTACTTCATATCCTACATGGCTCATGCTTCATAAGACTACGTTATTTTATATTATAAACACAATAATGAAATACCTTTTACTCATACACATTCATTACAGATGAGTAAAGGGGAAATGGGGAAGTGAAGAGTTAAATCAATTACGATTTTTTTTTTTTTTTTTTTTTTTTACCATGAGACACACTTAAAGACACTATTCGGAAGAAACTTCCTTACTGGACAGTTTCAAGCAAATTCCAAATTACATAGAATTTTGCAAGTGTGGCAGACAATCACTGAAATTTAATTAAAATAACACAACACACCTCTTTTTTTTAAAGGACAAAAGCATAAAAAGTCTTCAGATTTCTGCATGACTAAGATTATTTTTCTGATTTCTGCCCTCGAGCTGCTGAAGCCATTACAATGAATACGTTTTGCCTGTCCATCTGCATCTCTGCAACTTAAAAACACAACACCTGACTGCAATTGGATTTCTATTGCACAAAACACGGTTGTCCTATGTTGCCTTCTCAGTAAGCAGGCATACAGAGAATGAAGTCTGCAAGACTGCAATCCATTTTTTTTCAGATCACACCATCTGACAGAAGAGTTGCAACCTTCTACTGCTATAGAACTTAACTGAAGCAGCAGAGTAGAGAAAAATAGAACAACAGAAACTTTCATTTTCGCATTTTTAGTACTTTAAGGTAAGACACTAAAGCCTGTAATGCCCCTCTCCCGATAGCTACGTGATGAATCTTCAGAGTGATGTACCTGCTCAGTGAATGTGGCACAATTCACTTTGTTTGTAATTCTGTCATTCCCACAAAGCCTTTGGTATGAAATGGCCAATATTAAAGCTGTCTCCACTTTGTCACAGCATTTTGGTGAGTGAATAGTGAAAGATAACATAAACTTGTCAGCAGACTCCAGTAAGAGGCTGTAGTTGAACCAGGCTACTGCATGAAAACAAACTTAATCACTGCAGTATTTCATACGCAAATATTTGAGGTTAAAACTGAGGCAGTAATGCTATATACCATCATCCTGAGGCACTTATTGCTGCTAGAAGTTCTCAGTGTTAATATGGAGTTATCTGCAGTTCCACCTGCTCCTGTGAGGAAGGAACAAGTCACCACTCTCCAGTCCTGCAATCAACTTGCAAGATGATCTCAAAACGCGGCTTCTGCTTCAATCCAAGCTGCCAACATATATCATGTATCCATCAGGATAACTTGAGAAATAGGAATTCTGCAAATTTAATTTGCTTCCAAGTAGGCTGCCAACATAACCTATATGATACCTGCTTGCTATTCTCTTCACCTCCTAAGACTGAACATCTCAGACACTGAATAAGGGCAGCAAAGCACCCCAGTGACCTATCAGACGTTCAGGAAAGGATAGGCCAGTACACCCTGAAAGGATTGCTCCTATCACTTGGCTCTCCTTTCAGCTACTGATAGACAAAGCTTCCAAGAATAAACCAGAAGATAACTCACCTTCCCACACATTTTGTGTTCCCTTAAGGGCTGTTAAAAATAATCAAAGCTTGTATACAACGTTGCTTCAGAATTTCATTTTAAATACACTGCTAATAAACAAAATCCATGTTCATCTTGATAAGAAACAGTACAAGTTTCAGTGAATCCTTGCCTTATTCTGGATATTACTCTTTCTGCTAAAAGCTAAGTGCTTTTTAACTAGCATACATTTCCTTTAACCCTCTTCTTGTGCATAACATTGTGACAGGCAGCATCAATATGCTGTTCCAGTCCCTCAAATTTGGGATTACAACTTTTGCTTATTCCGTATGGTGTTTCAGTATGTCACGAAGCAGGAAGACTTCCAGATGCCTGCTAACTATACAGTGTTACTCATTTGTAAGGCAGGCTGTTTTTTACCTCACACTTAAAGAGACTGCAATGCAGTGAAGAAAAAAATTAGCAGAACTTAAGAAACCACTTTGGCTAATGTTTCAGATCACAAATATTGGGAGCATGTGGTTTTCTCACTAACGATAATCTAGTTGTGTCGTTGAAGTCATGTTACTATCTGCATGAAGCCTAGGCAGGCTTCTTAAGTGCCATGAACTCAAAGGCTTACATTTTTATGAAGATATACTACTCCAGAAGCACGAACTTTAAACTGTAAGGAAGAGGGATAGGCTGTGGCATCTGTTATTGACACAACCATCTATTAACTGAGCAGCTTAAGAGCTAGAGGCTGCTCTGACTGGTGACAAAAATGTTAACATTTTTATCAGGTATGCAACATTTCTCCACAAAATTAAGGGTTATAACATGTTGCATACACTTAAGTTCTGATTTTTTAACTACAGACAAGAAAATGAAGGCAAAGGACAGGAATGAAATACGGAGTATAGTCTGATCTCATCTATATGTAGGTAACAGAAAACCTCAGCTATGGGGTTTGTACTTCAGGTGTCATTATGGATACAGCTATTCCATACTCTCAAATCAAACATACAAAATAGAGTACTTTAGGCTGGAAAAGGCCTTTAAGATCATGAAGTCCAACCACTAACTATCAAGCTAAACCATGTATCTAAGCACCGTATCTCATGTCTTTTGGATACCTCCAGGGATGGTGACTCTACCACTTCCCTGGGCAGTATGTTCCAGGGACATGAAATGACAAACCCCTTTTGGTGAAAAAGTTTTTCCTAATGTCCAATGTATATTCCCCAACACAACTCTAGTTCTGTCACTTAGTATTTGGGAAAAGTGAGAAGAGAGGCTTGTGGTACAGCACCAACTTAATTTCTTTTTCAACTTCAGAAACTCAGTGCTAGGTTTCAAACATAAGCCTGCTCCAGAACACTTTTACATACCTCTCCCTCTACAGCTATACATACCATATACATTTTGTATCATGTATGTATACATCAGGTGCACCTGTTGCTAAGCCTATGACTTTGTACAGAATTACATAAACACGCCCTCTGATTCGGTATACAAGCAAATGGATGGAAACTGCTCACAGCTCTAAACCTCCAAGTACTGTCTTTAACAAGCCTCCTACGTATCACAGAAGACTTACAGAACTGCATTAAGAAGATTTCTAGTGCAACTAAACAAGTATCATCTGTAAAAGCTTCTAACATTTGCTGAAACTTTTAAAACTTATGTTTTCCAATGTGTAGCACAGTAGTGGTAATGTAGTGTGAAATCAACTGGAGTAGCAGTACTTTCCAGCCATCTTGGAGCTAAGAAGTAAAAATGTTTTAGCAAATACAAGGATCATGGTTTGGGGCAAGAACTTTTCAGAGAAATACACAGACCCCCAAGGAGCACTGAAACAGAGTGGGTAAAAGGAACTATGCAAATCAACAAACCTAAGCAGATTCAATTCACACACAGTTTGCAGAAGTCTTTATTTGCCCAGCAGCTACATCCACGCTCCTACCTTTAGCTGTAGAACTATGTTGCTTTTGCAGCCCTAGCCTGGTTCTACCCTTTATCAATTGCACTGAACATATCTTTCTCTTGTCCACCACAGCCCCCTTTCTTTGTCTTCATCAAGTTACACAACATTGGTATAAATATTTGTGTCAAGTACAAGGTAACTTATATTTTGGTCTCCCTGCACAGCCAACCAAAGAATGAAGGGGAGGAAGAAGTGAAGAGAAGGCCAGAACTAGACCAGAAAACTATTCTTAAGAAATCTACCCAGTGAGAGGTAATAGTTTTTTTCTATATACATGCTAGCTAATAATAGGCCTTAGAATCTGTCAGAGTTAGCTCGAGGGAAAAAAGGCAGGACACAGGAAATTTAAAGACAAAGCAAAAAAAAAAAAAAAACCACAAAAACCAAAAAAGGAAAAAACACACCAAGCAAAACACAAAACAACAACCACCACACCAACAACTACAAACCCCAACCTCTGGCTAGCTTTGGCTGGTACAGGGCCATCCACCAGTACAGGAAGATCACAGCCACATTCTTCCTGACCCCACTCTACCAAGAAGCTGCTACCAGGCAGGAAGCTGACAGTGCTTACCACTGCATCAATGGCTGCAGTGAGCTTTTTACCACTATCTCAGCATATACAGCACTCAGGTGAGCATTGGGTACAAGAACACACAGTCCACTGCTCTCCTGTATCAGTCTTCTCAACAGTGCAGCAAGGTTATAGGTGAGAAACAAATCAAGTTACGAGCATCTGCATGTGCTGTAATAATCTCCTCTGACACAACAGATCATGTACCACTGAGAGACAGATTTTTACCCCAACTCTTTAGAATGCTATGGGATGGATTCTGCATACCTTTATAAGCATTTAAACATGACAGTGGAATATTTTCCAGTCTATTACACTGAAAGTGGAACAAAGTCAGAGAGTCCGGGAAACTGAAGGGCTTGACTGTTCCTTTCTGGATTCTGGATGGGTGGCAGGAGGCAGAGACCTGCAACACTAGTTTATGTCACCTGAAAAATGTTATTTAATACTGGCACTGCAGTATTTTACTAGTTTTGTATGTTCTACCTGTCTAAGTAATAGACACTGGCATTACTCAAACATGAGATTAAAACCTAAAGAACAGTGTTTTCTATTTACGAAAGACATTTCTTACAGTAATATTGAAAATCCATTTATCTCAATGCAATAGGAGACACATCTACTACTAGCTCCCTTTCAGATACACCATTGCACACATTGCTGGTAAGAAACATTACAACAGAGCATCTAGCTATCATCTGAAGAGTTACCAAATAGTTTTATGTAGAAGACTCATCTTTTACCACCAAAACTCTGCGTGAAACAGAAGCACTTGTTAACTCAGAGACCATCAGCCAATGCAGCTTTGCGTATTTCGATTAGACCAGCTCTGAAAGGAAAAATTCTTCAAGCCAGCCCGTTCACCATACAGAAGATTAACCATGCCATTTCTTCCCTGTCATCCACTTCTGCTTTTGCCATCCTTCATTACACAAATGGTTGCATGCTTTTTCATTAACACAATAAAAGAGAGCATCATTTTCTAACGCACACCCCAAACAAAGGGGGTGGAGGGGAAGAGGGGAGTTGGAAAATTCGCTTCCTTGCTTTTGCTGTTTTATTTCCAAAGCTAAGCAAGCCCAGCTGCTCAGGAAATACCATTGTAATGAACACATTATTGAACATGGAAGAATCAATCGAAGTTTCTGTCAAAAATTTCACATGCTGCAAACAAGCCAGCAAACAAATGGCTCTTACGAAATACTTCTCAGCCACCTTTAACAACTTCATCTTCCAAAAAAAAAAAAATCAGTCACATGATCTAAATTTAGGGGAAAAATATAGTAATCATAACACAAAAGAAATTAATGAGAGTAGCAAGCCAAGAGCTCTCCATTACTAACACCTGACATAACACTACTGTTTTCTAGATATTGCACTTACCCTAGACTACATGGAGAAAAAAAAAATTAGTAAAAACTGCCTCCTTTCAACCAGCAAAGCCTACTCATCTCGTGACTAGTTTCATCTCAGATTTTTTTTTAACTGACACATTTGTTGACAACACATAAAAGGCAGTAACTATTTGAAAGGGCAACTTCAGCCTACTTAGTTATAAATATTTCAATACTATAGGGGTTTCTCTTACTCAGCTGACAGTGATGAACAATTCTATGATGCCAAAATTCCTACAGCTGCTAAGGGCCCTCAACTATAGCTATGATGAAGAAATTTCCCCGAACACCTATGCTTTTTCCTGGGAAACTTTGCATTCAATACAAATACTTTAATCAATCTTTAAAGGAGAACATTAAGGGGTAGTAAATGCCACATCTACAGCTGTCTAATGGCAAGGAAGGAGGCAGAGTAGGATTTCTCTTGGAGGTGAGCAAAGCACAGAAAGCAGCAAGCAAAAAATAATCAGCTAGATATTGGAAGAAAAAAAAAACAAAACAACAAAACAAAACCCACAACCACTACCGAAACTTCCCAACCAACAAAAACACACTAAGCAAAAGTAAACAAAAAAAAAATCCCACACCAATCACCACACTTGATCGCAGTAGCTGTAGATCAGAACAGGTTACTGAAAGAAGTTGTGAAGCCTCCGTATTCCAAGGTGGCTTTGCTTTTCATGGGGTCTAGTTACACCGAGGAACTCCAGAGGTCTCTTTTCAACAGCTCCCATTCTGTGATTAAAATACTGGGTTTTACATGTCCCAGTGTAACATATTGGCCTGCTTATGGTTTTGCTTGTGATTTTCATAATGCTGTGCCACTCTGAGGGGGTAAGCATCTCTACAAAGTCTGTTCCCTCCTTGCATGAGCAGATGGAATGCAATTGCTTATTCAGCTCCTTTATTGAAGCAAATGATTGGGATTCTTACTAACTTCCCCAAAAGAGCCTTTCAGTGGCATTCAAAATACTACAGTTCAGATCTTGCAACACAAAGGAGGATACTATGAAACAGAAGCTGTTGCAAATTACATACTCCTCCATTACTAAGCTTAAATAAAATTTTGCTGGGTTTTCCTATTTCTTTCCCAACTATGTGCACCCCATCATAGTATCACCCCATGCAACTTCTAATATATTTCATTTGACAGTAAGCAAAGCTTTATATTTGCTTTATGTGCAAATGTTACATCTGATTTGTGTGCAGGTAGTAACTCAACTGTTCCTAGGAGAGGTGCCACCTCCTTCAAAAACCCTAGACTTCCACAGGACAAAGAAAACCTACTGAGTAACAAAAAATGAACCACCAACCCACAGGGTACAGTATATTGAACTGAAAAGTACCCTCAAATGCTTAACTACTTTTTTTTTTTTCTTCTCTCTCATCCCACAATTGAGAAGACAAATCTCTTCATAACAAAACAACACCAAAGCCTTTTCTGCCCTCTATTCCTCCACGGATGCCCAAAATATTTTGCTTGGAGTTATTTTTTTTACAAGCCATAACACTAACCTCACATCAACATAGGCATAGAAAGCCTTTCAACTGCACTAGACACACATTTCCTTCACTTGCTCAGGAGATGTTAAGGCTCACCTAAATTCACAGATACAACCAAGTTAGCAACTGACAGGTTTTTTCCCTTCTGGGGAACAAGTATTTAAAAGCACATACATATTTTCTATGCACAGAAGGTTGCTAAACTAACAGGTACTTTAAGAACAGCTTATAACAGAATGATTTCTATACATATTTGAACCCCTTAAAATACAGTAAAAGCCAAGTCACTACATGGACCATTGAAAAGCCTCACAAGAAGCAGGGTCTCTCAGATATCTGGATAAAGAAAGTCAACTAATCCTGTGCACACAGGCAGTGCTTCATTATTCCACAATTTGAGACGCTGAGAAAAAGTGCCTTGGTTTTTAGGGATGAAATGCTAATTTCGAGTGAAATCCAGAACACTACAATAATCAGAAAAATACTACTGAAACACCATCTCACACACATTAATCCACAGACAGTCTTACATACTGAATACTCAGAGGGCTGGAGCAGCTCTGCTGTAAGGACAGGCTACAAGATTTTGGGCTCTTCAGTCTGGAGAAGAGAAGGCCTTGAGGAAATCTTATAGTAGCCTTCCAGTATCTGATTGGGGCCTACAGGAAGGCTGGGGAGGGACTATTTACAAGGTCTTGTAACAACAGGACAAGGGGCAATGGGTTTAAACTGGCAGAGGGGAGATTGAAACTAGATGTTAGGAGGAAGTTCTTTACAGTGAGGGTGGTGAGACACTGGAACAGGTTGCCCAGGGAGGTTGTGGCTGCTCCCTCCCTGGAGATGTTCAAGACCAGGTTGGATGAGGCCTTGAGTGACCTGTACTAGTGGGACGTGTCCCTGCCTATGGCAGGGGGTTGGAACTAGATGATTCTCGAGGTTCCTTCCAACCTACACCATTCTATGATTCTATGAATTGCTGTAATGTCAGAAAGCCACCTTGGACTCTGACAAGCACACATGCCCAATTAGGCAAAAGAACCTGAATTGTTGTCATGATCAGGCAGGGTATGACAACTCGGAAGTTATTTCCGAAAGATGGGTAACAAAGAAGCACTGTTCAGAGAAATTTTCTCCTGTGATTTCACTCACAGAGATTGTGTTTAACAGTGTAGAGTACCTTTGCCTTCACCCGCAAGTGCTTGTTTTATCAGTGGTACCACAAGGAAAGCTTAGCAGATGCACAGACCCTTAGATATTCCAGCACGAACTTCAACTATGTGTTTGCAGACTTTTACTTAAGCCAACAGATCTCAGGGGAGTTTGTTGCCAAGTAATTTACGTAATACACTTGACTACACTGAGGACAGCTCAAGCTGTATTTTTGCTACATTCTGCACCAGTTTGTTACACTAAGTACACAGAGCAGCTATCTATACTATCTTCCTACAATGAGCAGAAATTTAACATATCTACCATATCCTGAAGGTAAAAACAATGGTAATTCAGTCTTGGTGCTCTTTTAGCCCAGGACCCTATTAGTGATCCTCACAGGTCATCTGGGAACATTCAGCAGTCTCACATTAGCTGCACTGCCACCCTATGTACTACAGCATCTATGCATCTAAAAAAAAAAAAGTATCTAGTAAGGTATGTCCCAATACCTCGTATTCTGAGCTTGGACAGACAGTTTAATCAACTGGAAAGATGCCAGGATTCAAAAGCATTACTTAACATAAGGTCCACGTGTAGATGAAACATGGAACTATAGTGAGAACTAGAATTCAGCACTGGACAGGCAGTCCAAGGAGAACTCTTCAGTTATCGCTAGCATTAAAACAAGCTTACTGCATATACACTAGCCAGACTTCCATGTTCTCTTTTGCATTGGGCTTTAGCCACTTGGAAGTTATTCCTGGTGTTAGCAATTGCCATATCTAACTTCAGCAACAGGGGGAAGTGAATCTTTTTTCTTTTCCAGTTCGAAAAGGTGCAAGCTTCATACAGGTGATGCTAGTCAGCATTCTGACCTCTAGTAAAAGGCTAGCTATTTAGTCAGCATTCATTAGACCCCCAAAACACTGCCCCAGTCTGTGTTACAAGACTGGGTCATACAATTTGTTGCATGAGGATGCTGCTACCTGTGCATCCTTCCATTTAGTTTACATCTATACCTCAGAGAGGAGTTTAAGTAAATTTCCTGTAAAAACAAAGAAGTCCAGAAAACTTAAGTACTCTGCTGTTCCTATTTTGAACTATCCTTCCAATGTGAGGTTACAGTGTTTGCTGATGGTCCTGATTACTTAGCAGAAATTAACTTTTGTCCTAAGAGTCTCTGAAGTTACAACCTTGGCACAGAACAAGCTTTGCGAACTGCAGTTCTGAAGATCCTGAGGACTACAAGAAAATAAAATGAACACTCATTTTGTGGCTGAGGATTAAAAGGTTGCTGCTTTTAAACTGAGATTAGTCACAACAGATGAAAGCTGAAAAGATAATGCATTTGCCTTCCTGAGAAGAGAGAATGTGATATATATTTAAAAAAAAAAAAAAAATCATTCAAAAATTCAGGTCTTATCCACCTTGCAAAGCAATGAATGGCTCTATTTTCCCTTCCCTTCTTATAAGGAAAGGATTTTCAAGTATGCTCCTTCAGCTTTTACTATGGCTTTAATGTCCAAGTTAAATAGCTTGCTCTTGGCATTTATGACATCAAATACTAACAGCTAACCACTGTGAAGAAATTCTGAACTGGATGATTTACACCTGCTTGATTCTAATGACAGCTTTGTAGAAATGTTAACCTATACACTTTTGCTTTCACAATGATTCACATTTTTTTGTCACAGATGAGTTCTCAAACTTCTGATTTTGTAGTTACAAGAAGGTTTAACTCTAGCAGATACACATTAGATGTTATTTCACCAAGGAAGGCCACAAGACAGCCCTGATAAACACTTGTTATCTACCTCTGAAGCAAACATGCAGTACGCTACTCTCACTCACAGTCATCTCAAAATGCCCAGCCCATATCCATGAATATTTAATAGGTTCCACTGTTCTATTCATACAATTACTATATAACAAAATTTTAACTCTAAAATGTGTTGTAAGTAATTCCACTACAGTACCCTACGATAAAACTCAGCCAAGGCTGCCTGTGAACTTCTTACCCAACACATCTGAATCAAGACAGAATCAAATAAATGAACAAAGGAGGTGAATAAAGCTAACTGGTACTGCTTTGCACTGGAGTGGACCAAGTGCATGCCAAGACTCAGTCAGTTAATGTAGCCAAGTTGCAAGCAGCAAGTTCTTTGAATCCTCATTCAGTACTTTTTGATCATATTGTCACAAAGAGTTGTATGAGAATTGGACAAAATATTACTAAGAGAAAGATTTGGATTGTATGCACAACCAAGACAGGCAAGTACTGATAAAACCTCCCCACTTCCCTAGCTTCAGGCATCAAAAAAGTCTCCAACAAAATTTTGGAGATTATAAAATTTCTCATTTTAAAATAACCAGTATTTCCATCACTGTTCAGTAATTCATTGAAAGCCAGCTGAATCCAGTAAGCTCATTTGAAGATTTGTCAGTTTCTTATATTTGGGCATTTAAAAGCTGTCTAGTGTTTCAATTAACTTGGGAAGTTACAAATTGCATAACCAGGATACTCTTGAATAATGTTTAATTAAGACCCAAATGCCATGACAAAGGTTATCAAGTAGAGATAGAGTGGGGGGGGGGGAACACACACATTTTACCCATGAATTTTTTTAATTCAAACTGAAATGCAGTTATTTTAGGTAATCAATGAAGAAGACAAATATGCTGAAGAAATATTGACTGCCAGAACATATGTGGTTTGCTGACCAATTAGTGTCTATAACTTTCACCCCACCTGTGCAAAAATGAAAGCAGCCCTCACAAATCCAGTCACCCTTAGTCAGCCACTATCCATGCAAGCAATTTCACATCAGCCAAGGTGCAGCAATAACCAAAAAAAAAAAAAAAAAAAATCAAATTATGTGAGCTTAGTCCATTTTGTCCCCTAGTTCCCTCATAGAGCATCACCCAGTTGATGGTCACTATCTAAAAATCCATGCACTCAAAGTTGAAAGGTGGAGAAGGACAACTTAAAGGAGATCTTGTTAAAGAAAGCTATACACAAAGATGATTACATCCTTACTTGCACATTTCTTTCTAGGTAATGCAAAGCAATACAGTAAACATCTGGAATATTCACTGCAAATCAGTGATCCCAGACCTCTAGTCTGATCTATCTGGCCTTATGGAAACAGACAGAGCTCACCTCGCCACTGACCATGAGGCTTTCGGTGAGTTTTAGGGGTGTAGGGTGTTTTTTTTTTTTTTTTCATTTGAAGTGTTTTTCTCTGTTGGGGTTGTGTGTTTTGTTTTTAGAGGGGATTATTTATGGAGTTTTGTTTGTTGATGTCATAAGTGGGAAAGAAACATTGTTTGAAAGCTACCCAATAGCAACAGAAATCCTACATGCTCCTATCTCGACATGCCTCTCTTTTTGAAGTGTTCTCTCAAACTGTGAAGCTAACAATAGCATGAGGAATTTACTTAGAGAACTACTGCCATTACTGTCCCACAAAACTAGCATATCCAGGAGAAAGTAGTCAGTGGAAGAGTTCTAACTATCTTCAGGAATTTTTAGAACTTAGAATAATCTGGGTTCATGCATTCATGTTCAGCAACATAGCAGTAGGAACACTGAATTATGTCATTCTGTCAAAAGAGACTCAGTAAGAATACAAATGACCACCAACTACACTTATTACAAAAGTACTTCACTGCAAAACATATTTAGCCCATTTGGATTTTGCTCTTGGGTTGAGGACTGCAGCTGAACTGGCTAAAGAACACAAAATCCAGAACTAATTCAGCAGAATTTAAAGAGCTATGATGTAGGTTTGGGAGTTACCCGCCCCCCCACACTTTGTAAAATGACCCAGGCTAGAACTCAGTCAGCTGGAAGTTTAGATGAAGCTCTATTTACAGCTCAGCACAATATACAAGCAGATATATATACTATATACAGGAATATTTACAGAAATATACAAAGTAAAGGTAATACAGAAACACAACACCCCTCCCAGAAATCAGAGACCCCAGGAGGGGCTCCCAACCACCCTTCCACCTTCTCCCCACCCCTATACCTTACCCCAAGGTTTGCCTTATGTGTAAGAAGAATTTTGAGGATCAGCTGGAGGGGATTAGAAGGAAAGTGGTTAGTGAATTTAATCAGCAGACAGGAGAAGTTCAGAAGCTGCTAGACAGCCCCAGACCCTGCGCCTCAGAGACACCAACAAGCCTGACCTAGACTGCGACAAGCCCAAGTGGCTTATCTTTTGTTTTGAATACTTATTCCTAAACATCTCAGCAAGCCTATGAGTGAAGTGGACATCACTTTTTTTTTTCCTTTCACAGCCTACAGTATAGTTCTCTTCATTAAAATATTCCAATTAACTCAAACCAGCACAAGCTACCAGTAAGGTTACCCAAAACACACAATGTATCTGTCATCCTAACACATGGGATTGGAAGTAGAGGGTGGAAATGCCATTGAGAGTAGCTGATTACCTGCAATAGGTGAGGAGATAAGGATGTTCAGTGCAGAGTCTAGAATGATGAGAACCAGCCAGATAATTCACTTGCACATCGCCACAATCTCAATAATTGTGCTGCAAGACAGATACTCCCTTCAGTAATAGGCACAGAGACTAACCTATGAAGTAGAGGCCACAGTACCTGGTGGGCCTCAGAAATGAGCACAAAAAAGTGGACTTCCACTCATAGCAACTAACCAACTAGTGGTAGGAAATAATCAGGAAAACAGGCTACAGCTCCTGCAAAGTGTTTTAGTAAGCTTGCCAGGTCTGTTTCAAACAATCAAAACAGATGTGTGTGGCTGTAGTCACACACACAGTAGCAACACTATTTTCACTATGTACCTGCCACTTTTACACTCAGTTGACTGACATGGCTTTTCCTGGAGCAACTGGGGAGAACACACCTGACTGCTGTAGCAGGAAAGACTGTGCAATCACCAGGCAATCTTTCTTCCCTCGCCTCCAGCTACTCTCACAGGAGATTAAGATCACATTCAGAGAAGCCGGGCAAATAGAGTGAGACAGCTACCTTAGCAATGCTTTATTGTCAAAGCCCCACAGCTCAGATTCAGTCCCCACTACTCTATGCAAAAGCATTACTGGCTGCTTACCTGGGCCAGCTGGACCCAGTGTGGTTTTTACCATTCTCTTCTGATCTCCGTTTTCCTGTATATATTCGTTTATGCATGAGAAGTAGACCAACAGGTCAGAAAACTTAACTGAAGAAGCTTTCTGCTCTGTGTATTAGCAAAACATCAGGGAGTGAGAGGAGAGCATAGGAATCACAGAATTAACCAGGTTGGAAAAGACCTTCGAGATCATCACGTCCAACCTATCGCCTAATACCTTCTAATTAATTAAACTGTGGCACTAAGTGAGAGAATAAGAGAGCTAGAGAATGGGAAACACTTCCAGAAAGTTATGTCAACCACAAGTAATCATTTTCCTAGCTACCGGTCACGTTGCAAGCAAGGTATGTTTTACACAAGTCATAAAACACTTGGTCCAAGCTGGCTTTGCGCAGGATGCTCAACTAGATTACCTCCTGAGGTGTCTTCTAACCTCAATTTTCCTATGATGCTATGAAGTACAGACAAAGGTTTGAAAAATGGTCACATAGTTTTGCTATTGTAAGTTTCACACAAAATCAAAACCTCTCAAAAAGATACAAGTATTTTACATATCTGCCCCCCTCTTCACATTCAGCATGGTACAACAAATGGTGTAATGATCCTCTGGAAGAAAATAAGTCAGCCACTCAGTAGATTCTCTTAAAGTATATCCAAACCCAAAAAGGATCACCTTGAACTCAGAGACCACACTGCCTATATACATTTGCTTATGTTGTTTATCCTGGCAAAGGGAGTACCCGATTATTCAGTGTTATATAGAAGCAGCAGTAACTCATTATCATGCTACCTTAATTCATTCCTCTTCATGTTAGAAAGCAAATTCCATCTCATGCTTTTCCCACTAGCTGATCCGCAATGAAAGATTCCTAGACATAAGCTCCTCAAAAATCTTTTCTCCCTTGTTCCTGGATCGTCATGTTACATTCCAGAATATTCAACTTCAGTTCATTGCCTCTTAAGGCAAAGAGGCTGCTGCACTATGAAATATTTTCTCAAGCAACTTTCTTGTTATGATCCTAATGCTTGCAAAGTATTAACAGAAAGAAATGCCACCAGAAGTGCAACATCTACCGTTACTAAATCAAAGACTAATTCAAATTCCCTTACATCTAAAATTGATAGCTGCTTAGAAATGGATTTTGAAAACCCAGCAATAACAAAAAACCCTCAACTGCCATTTTAAAAATATGTGCATTACAACAGATGATCAAATCTTAGAGAACAAAACAATCTGAGAGACATTTCCACCACTCCTAACGAGCACACAGATCTGATTTAGGTTCAAGCTCAAGAAAACCAAGAATTGTTTGTAATATTAATATGCTACATGGGGAAAAACCCTCTTTAAAGCTGTAGTGATACTGGAAAAGCAAATCTTGATGCAAGTAATCAAACATGAATAAGCCTAAAATGTATTTTATTTCAGAATATCATTTTAAAAAGCGAAGAACCATGACCAGAAAAACATTCTTAGCACAAGACACTGAACCATCTTCCTAAATTATTTTGAAAGCAAAAACAAACGATTGCTGAGTACCAGAACTAAAGAGGCTTTACATCAAACACCAGATATTGCTGTGTGGAATTAGAGGTCATTCCATCATATATTCACCATGTGAAAGGCTACTAGGTTGAATTCCCATTACCTCCCACTGAGAAAAGTGCTGAAAAAGGAAGATCTTGCCTTCCCTTACCTTTGGGAAAGCACGACTGAGTGCTTAGCTGCAGGTAACATTTTACCCCAAAACCTTCACAGTTTGCATGGAGATATTTCTCTTTTCTTATTGCTTCTCCCTTCCCCCATCTGAGCCTAATCTCTCTCCATTTTAATCTTTAAAATAACAGCGTTAAACCAGCATCTCTAAAGCAAGGACATCAGAGCAGTCTTCAACATATAACATCAAATATCCCTTTTTGCTCACAAGCAGAATACCTTATTTCGTACAGATTTCAGTTGCCTATAAAAAAAGAAAATTCTAATTACTTAGCTACACCATTTTTTGCAAAGAAAGCCAGTTCTGTTGCTAAAAGATGTTGGCACTCCCATATGATATATTAGCTTGTTTACTCACTAAGCTAATATAACTACATAAAAAATTAATTGTACCATAAAAAGCAGTTTAAAATGGTGCCACACAAGATGCAACTGCAAGGCACAACACTTGCTTCCACTGAAGAAAATCAGTAAGCCTCATCTGTGGATCACCAATACTCTTACTTTAGGGACTGTGAAGCCTGTTTGTATTTCTGCAACAAGTTAAATAAAAGCTTTCCTTAACTAGTTTGTAAAGTAGAACACGAATTGTTAATCAGCAGCACTGCTTTTAATCCCAATCCCCACCCCCACCCCCCCCTTTTTTTAACTGTGAACATCAGCAGCAGCTCTGAATACAGAGGAACATCTCTGGAACTCTATGTGAAATAAATTCATGTGATACATTGTGCTCCTTTACCCAGTTCAACCATGATCACAAAACAAAAAACATCTCCATAAAACTATTAACACTTGCAAGACATTCCCTTGATACAGCATTATTTTGTGAGAATGCTATAAGGTCTTTCCAAGCTAAACCAGATGTGTGTGATGTTATGATGTGATAGCACTCCTCCAAATCATGACATCCAAAGACAACTTCAGAAAAAAAACACAGTTCTTCCCATAAATTTAACTAATTAGACCAAAGCCTGTTGATCTAATATTACCACCAAAACCCTATCACTCACAAATAGAATAAAAAATGGCAGCAGAAGTTCTGCTTCTCCATTACAATTAAATATTTCCACACTTTTTTGCCTTATTTGGGGTAGGGAAGAAGGTTCAGGCACCTCATCAAGTGAAAGCTAATTGCTGTGGAACAGTAATGGGCACTTAAAATTACCAATATAGTTATTTAAGCCAGGCAGCTTCAGAGTTTTTCTTTCTTCAAGTTAACAATAAGCTTTAACACAATTTCAGAATATTCTGAAGTTAACATGAAAACATCCAAAGTCTCTAAGTCATGCTATAAACTTTCACTCCTGTGAATCATCCCAACCACCAACACTGACCATCAGCAGTCACATAGCACAATAGGCAATGCTACTTCTCTGTTGCATGGGTGTTGAAAGTTCAACATGCAACTTGACTCCTGCAAACATGCTGACACTGATTAAGCACTCTAAAGGCAGAAATACATCTGGATTTCTTGGTTGGTTACTGGTACGTACAAATTATTTCCTCTTTTACTGTTAAAGACAAGGTCACAGATGGCTTAGATTGGGAGGGACCTCAGAGAACCTACTCTAACTGCCCTGCCATGGGCAGGTACACCTCTCAATTAGACTTGGATGCCCAAGGCCTTATCCAATCTGACCTTAAACACCCCCAGGAAGGAAGCATCCACAACCACTCTAAGCAACCTATTCTGCAGTCTCACCACTCTGATACTGAAGAGCTTCTTCCTAAGATGTAGTCTAAACCTACTCTCCTTCAGTTGAAAACCATGCCCCCTTGTCCCATTGCCAGATTCCCTTATGACAAGACCCTCTCCAGTTTTCCTGTATCAGATATTGGAAGGCAGCTATAAGGTGTCCCCAGAGTCTTCTCCAGGCTGAACAACCCCAGCTGCCACAGTCTGTCCTCATAGCAGAATTGCTCCAGCCCTTAGATCATCCCTTGAGTTCAGCATTAAGTAAAGCATTAGGTCGTGCTGGCTGGGTATTAAAGACATCTGGCAGAAGAATATATTACAATCCAACCATCTCAGGGAAGACCTTATTGCTCTCTTTAACTATATGAAAGGTGGTCTTAATGAGATGAATGTTGGTCCCTTCTACTAAGTAACAAGAAATAAGAAAAGAGAAAATGGCCTCACCTTGTGCCAGAGGAGGTTTAGACTGGACATTAGGAAAAATTTCTTGACCCGAAGGGTTGTCAAGTGCTGTCACAGGCTGCTCCACAAAGTGGAGTCACACAGAGTTGTGGTGCTGAGTGACATGGTTTAGTGCTCAGCTTGACAGTGCTGGGTTAACAGTTGGACTTGATGGTCTTAAACCTTTTCCAACCTAAACTATTCTACTGTCTTACGACTTTATAACCTTTTCTGACCAGATGCAGGCTGGTGGAGCACATTCTGAAATAGTTTTGAATTCAATTGTACTACTCCTCAGTGTTCCTGATTTTGGTAGTAGAATTTCAGAAACTGAAACAGTTCTGAACTCATTGCAACTACACACGGAACTGCAGGCAAAATAAGAATGATCTAAACATTTACATTCTTTCAGCTGTTTAACACACACAGAGCTTGCTCTTCACACAGGCCTCGGAATGACCTACTGACATGTACAAGTTAATGTTCACATCCGTCCTCTACATATACTGAAAACTCACATTCATGTATACGAAACCCTTTATTCATCAAGGGCTTTACAGAGGTACTTAGAAGACATGTAATAGAATGTTCACTGCTCATTTCAACAACTCCTGTGTTTTCCAATTCATGTAGTCCTAGCTTAAAAGATTATTGAAATTGCTAAAATTCCTCGATTTAGCAAATTATAATCTTCTTCATTGGTTGCTTTAGATATTTATATTCGCAAATATAAAGGGAAAAAACCTCTAGCAACTTCACATGTATTCATCATTTAACTGTTCAGCCAATATAATGCTAAAGGTTAATCTGGAAAGAGGGAAACAGATGTTCAGTCACAAGGAAATTTTTCTCAAGAGGAGATACCCAGGAAGTTTGTCTTTCCAATCTGCTCCAGCCCACAAAGTTTCCCCTCACACTTCTCCAGTTGGGAAAAATTATGAATCAGCCTTCCATTTAGCTGTGTACACAGCAGAAACACTAACTTGGAGGACTTCAGCACGTAGAATTATGAAGTGCTTAAAGCACTCTAAGTACTTTATGTTATGAATGCTTTATGTGAGAATCATACTAAGCATACACACTTTCTATTAACAATGTAATTCTTGTTACAAGCTTCAAAATAAACTTCCATTAGTCTAAAGTCTAAGTCATGGAGTTGTTTAAGCTTAAATGATGAACGGAGCACTCGCTTTGGGTTCTAAACAGAGTAGCATTTCACAAATACGTTAAACACCACTGTATAAGCCTCCTAAGCATGAAAGACGACCTTCACAAAAAGGAGTTGTAGTTTTCTTCTGAACTAGTTGCATGTTCGCAGTTAAGCTACAATATTTGAATAAACATAATCAGCAACAGAAGAAATTAAATTCTGGTTTTCACTTCTTATGACAATGACAATCATTAGGAGTAAGTACTCTAAGACAGAGGCTACATTGCCATATATCATATAATGCATTAAACATCTCCTACCATGGTCTACTACACATTTACGAAAAATTTTTTTGTTAATGCTCAATTTAACCTCTTGTAATTACCACATCATGTTTTGTGTGGCAGGACAAATAAAAAAAAAAACAAAAACCACCACACACTACACCCACCCAAAACACTTAGGTAAACCACAGTAACCTAACATAATATGTATCACTAGCTTACAAACACTGTGAAATTAGCTCTGGCTCAAGTTCAATGCTTTCCAATTGCCAAAATAAAACATCAATGTATCATGTTTGCCAAGCAGCCAACTGCAATTGCAAATAGATGTTTCTTATCACAGTGGAAGGCTGGGCTTCAGAAAGAAGATAAGACATTTCTCACCAAAAAGGAGGATTACATATTCATTTAGAGTTTCTCACATAAAAGCCAAATCTACTAATCATGCAATGTCCTCTAAAATAATTCTAAATCCCTTTGAGTCTCTAACATGTCCTATCTTCAAGGGATCTCGAAGACATTATGCAACCCAGGAGAACAAGAGTTTTTTACCAAGTCAGTAAGTGTAAAAAGAAGAGCTGAAGAGAGCAAAACACAAGCAGGACAAACTTTGTGACTAATTACACAATTGGTACTCAACTCCTGACCTTCAGCTGGTCAGTATCCAATTGCACAAAGTTTCTTAAAAAGGAAAAGTATTTGCAAAGCAATTTGAAAAGTAGGGTCAAATAAGCTTGAGTGTTCTCTGTATTTAATTTTATAATGTAAGAAAAACTGAAAACAGCCTGTAAAACAAATAAAGCTATAAAGAACATTAAAAAAAAATAAGGCTGTAGTATTCAGGTATATACACTGGATGTAGTGGCAAGGGCAAAGCAAGTAAATCTCAATAGGAAGAGGAGCTTGTCAGCTCTCAGTGCAGCAACATTTGGCTTACACAATGGATTACAGAAAATGTGAGTGATTTGAGGCTGATGTGATATTAACACAGACAGTAATCACCACCCAGAGATTACAATGGCCAGCCTATTGGTATATGCACATCAAGCCATCAAGCTCACCTTTCTGGAGCTGAAGGTCTAACTAGCAAAAATTATTAACTCTGTTCTTTGGTGGTATGAACATGGATTGTCATACCCTGGTAATCAAAATTAAAAACAATGCAAAAAAGGAGCACTTGGGTTTTACCTTCTTTAGGCCCAATGAAAGAAGATAAAGCATTATGAAAGAAACCCACCACACACCTATGCCATTTGTTAAAAAGCTTCTGACATTGGATATTCAAGAATTCATAACTAAGACCACAGTACTGAGCACAAAAAAAAAGGTAGAAATAACAGAAAAAAGGTAACAACTCCTAACAAGAAAGTCTAATTTTGTTGGCTGAAAGAAACAATGTTGAGTCCCACGCGATTTGTGTTGGAATTTTATTCTGTCACATTTTGCCTTTGTTCCAATCTATTAATGGATTTTGGTTGTCCCAAAACTAAATGGTGGCTCTGTATGACACGTGTTTTGAGTCAGTGATATTAGTCTCACAGACAAAAAAACCCAACCAACTAATAACCAAGAAACCACAAACACCTGTTTCCCAGGCTGAGCTGCAAAGTGTTATTGAAGTTCTCATTAGAAGTAGCATTACTAAAGAAGGAGAAACACAAGTGTTTAGGCAAAGACATCACAGAAATACAAACCACTCCTACCTTATTTACTATTGAGGCAACCACACACCTGTCACTTCATGGCTTTTTAGGGGCAAGGGGAAGCCTGTTGCATGGGACAGCTTCTGGACAGCTTCTGCTAATGTGTGGCATTCTGGGGACAAATACCACCAGCTTGATATAGCTTTGGACGTACGTTGTTCACACTTAACAGCCTCATTGTTGTCAGGAAAAATCTACCTGATAGCTTAAGCTTCATTTTACTTTTGCTAGATTCTTTTCAGTCAAAGAATGGCAGATTCATTGGTGGCAGAGAGAGATGACCTTGCTCATTTGGATGAGAAGAACATTTCAGCAGCCTAGTGAGTACGTTAATATCACTGATAATAAAATTAAGACAGCAAAGTATACCAACCGAGGTACAATTTGGCACATGAATCTTATATTCTAACCCTTTTGAAATGCTCCAATCATAAGTAAACAAATCTGACCAATATATAGATTGGAAAAGCACAAGAACATACTTGACATTCTTTCTCAAGAGAAATATGATTTTAAAATTCAGACCCCTTTCAGAGCTTTACACAAGGAGATACTTGCAGACCTACAAACATTATTTTCAGTTTGGTCTCTTCCAAAGAAGCTGTAAAGAAGCAACCAGAGCGATATCAAACCATGTTCATCTACCACCCAATTTTTTCTGTGAAATATGCTTGACACACACAGGAAAGCCTCTTAGCAGGTAGCTGCATTGATCGAAGTATCCATTTTCTTGAAATTGGCAGTATCCCTGCCAAGACAAAAATCCTCATTTTTGTGTTTTCCCATTTGTGTGTCATAAACCACAAGAGCAAAATTATTTCTATCACTGAAAGCAGTTGACATCACTGATAGAATGATTGCTTGTGTGCTTTCCCAGCCAAACTCTAAGACAGATATAACCATTTAGTTAAAGCTGTAAAAGTCTATTTCCCAATAGACTCAAGCTACCTCATCGTGGCAACACCTACACATCTATTTTCCTGCCTTCACCATGGCAATACACATTAGGCCACCTTTCATAAGTTTGTCACAGCCATGTGCTATCATTTGACCCTCATTTCTTTTCCAGTATTACATGGTTTTACCTATCATCCCAGGGACTTTTTTTAAACAAGCAGACAAGTCACATGTACAATGGATGATTTCCAGTTTTAACATGACTTTTTTCAACCAAGGCAGGAAACACTATTTGTATTTCATTTTGAATGATTAGTCCTTCAAGGCAGGTTTTTGCAATAGTGTAGGTAATTGAGATTCTCCTTCAGTTCAAACATTGCTACAGCGAGCACGAGGGACAGGAAAGATCCACTGATGTGCCTGCTAGAATATGAAAGAGTGGTGTGACCTTCCCATCTAATGACATTTTGTATGTGTGTTTTGTAACAGTATTCCACATCTGAGTATCCACAGCCACAGAGTTCAGATTAATATATCAACTATCTAAAATTACCTTCTCAGTTCCTTGTCCCTCACTCAAACTACACTTCATTCAATTCAGTTCTACACTTATTTATCCACCCTGAAGTCCAGGAGCACCTATTTAATTTTCTGGTGTTTTAACCATTTTCAGCTAAACTAATTTTTTTTCCATCTTTCCTGTCAGCCCCTTCCAAAGTGTGTTCTTCTGCAGGGAATATTTGTAGGTTCCTATAAAGTATTTTAATTCTCTCAGTAAAGTTGAATGGAACAGCTTCCCATTTTGTTCATAATACCTAAAGAAAAGAGAAATGGTCATCCAGCATGAAAATTGTTACCATGACAAATGCACTGTACTAAGCTTTCCAAAGTATACCTGCAGTTTATTTTTTTCTTCTGCAAAAAGTCTCATTTTCCATCATTCATTCTTCAAGACAAAATCCTCAAAATGTCGAGGTACAAAAAAAACAAGAAAGATTTGTTCTTTTAAAACACACTCCAGTACTGCAAACAAAGGCTCTTTTTGCCTAGCACAAGGGACAAAAATGGCATTCTTTCATTGTCTGCAGGAAAGACAATTGAATTTGATGTATGTTGATAAACACTGAATAGGAATAAAAAGCTTGCAGTAAGCCATGCAGTTGCTGGAAGGCAAATGTGAGGATCTGTCGGCCAAAATAAATATTGACATGTGCCCATGGACGCACACAGATGCCAAGATCAGGTGCTGAACAATGGATTAGAGTCCCAGATGTTCCTACATCCATTTGAGAGAAAAATTTCTTAGGTACAAATTAAATATCGGCATTTGAGATGCTCTGCTTAGGAAGGGACATTTACATGTCATGTTTAAGTCAGAGGAGACATGCCAAATGCATTCTAAGCACAGTTGTTTTAGCTGAAATGACAGATTGAACTGCTAAACCAAAAAAATGTATTTTCCTTTTGTTTACTGTAGAAAAGTAGCACTCAAATGAAGAATAAGAGGAAGGTATCTGGAGCAATTGCAGGGCAACATACAGTTCTGCTTCAAACGTTGCATTCCAAAAGGAACCTGTCTGGAAAAACAAGCAGGAGACCTGCCTGTTGAGAGACCTCAGGTCAGCCTGCACTGGAGGGGAGGCTGGGTGGGAGAGAGAGGGCCAAGAAGGGAAGGAAGCAAGACAGGCCACTGATAAGATTGGATTCCTGTACCCAAGAACCTGAAGCAACTCCAACTTCCAGACTAATAAAGAACATTTTTAAAAGCATTACTGAAATCTATGGAGAGAAAGCAAGCACCACAGTTCAGCACAGAGGTCACACTACAGAAATGGCCTTAAACTCTGCTTCTAGAAGGAATGTAAATTCATGTCCTCATTCCTCTAACTACTACTAAGACTGAAGGTGCCTTCTGAGACTTCACTGGCCATGTGACAAGGTACAATTAAGGTTCATCTTCCAGAAGCAACCCAAGAGAGCAGTAAATAGATCTAATTCATCTTCTGAAAACCAGTTAAGGTAATGCAAAGTATAGGAACATGTGATATCAAAATGAAAAGCAGCATTATAACCCAGCCAGCTTCCCTATCTCGAAGGATTTAATCCTTCTGGATGACCTATATGACTCCCCCATGAGGAGGGCTGCTGCTACTTCTCTAACAAGATTAGAATGGTGTCTGCCCCTCTCTCACCAGCATGCATGTTGGAGCAGCAGTAACACACAAGTCGGTGCAAAACAGCAATACCAGTGGTCCCAGAAAACCAAACAGATGGCAGCGAGGGTTGCGGCAAAACCAAAACAAGTGCCTTCACTTCACTAAACATCTCAGCTGCTCTTCTGAGAGATGGCCACACAGGCATGAAGTCCCATGACCATTTCAAAGCAAATTTTTTCTAAACTTTTGGGCAGTAGAAAAGTCACTGTAGCTAGAAACAAGTCAACGCACTTGCCCCCAATTTAGCAGTTTTGATAACAAAGCCAGGCCTCTTCACCTTATCTTCTGCTTTAAGTTTATTGTTTGTGGATTAGTTACATGTTTTTCAGAAATCTATTAGTAGAAGTTATCTCCTTGAGACCTGTTTAATGTAACTTTACGGCTTCAGTCATGTACCTCAGTAATCTGACATCTCCTGAACATCTTTCATTTTCTTACTATATTATCAGATTTCTAATACGCTATCCATTTTTCACCTTATCTGTTGTTTTATGCTAGACAATACCCTTAATTTTGTCTTCATGCCATACCTTAAACTGGTTTAACTTGGTAGATCACATTCTTTGCAAAAAGAAAAATGTTGCCCTGTCTTAAAATGCAAGTTTCTCAAACAAATATCCAGTGTCAGATAGTGCTGTGTAACAGAAGGGTGGCTCCCACAGGAGCTCATTATGCCCTTAAATCCACTAGGAAGAGTGTACTTACACTCAAACAGAAATGAGACAGCAAAACATCCCCAGAAATGATGGCACAAACTGAGGAAGAAGTGCCAATTAGCAAGGAAGAGTTAATGGGGTGAGAGGAGCAAAGCTGGAGCAGAACTGGGCATATCATGTCACCCCTAGGCAAAACTCTGTATTTTACAATATGCCAGACCAGTTAAGTCATATAAGCCTGTGTCATGAAATCCAATAATGGTAAAGTTATCATCAAAATAAGGAAGAAATGTCAACTCCCTATTCTTACACAGAAGTGCTGGTGACTTAAAACAGGAGTAAAGCAAATATCAATAGACAAAGATTTTGCTCCTAATTACTCCCTGTACACAAGCAAATAATTCACAGTTCATGTCGGCACTATTCACACCACACTCTTGTCTGTACCAAACCCATTTTAGGAAATATTGTAATGACTGAACAAATGAGCAGCATTTCAGTTGTGTAATACTTTAAATTACACTTCTTACTTTTGTATAGCATTAGAACTGAAAGAAGATTGCCTTTACATGTAAGGGATCTAGGAATCCACAAAACCCACACACAACAGCCAGAAGGCAAATGCTTCTAAGAAGTAGGTCACTCCTGCTGCTTCAAAATTATTTACAATCCCCAAACAGCACATTGTAAACACAGCTAGCATTAATGTCCTAGGCATTATGGTCAACCCAAGCACTTCCACTTAAAGATAGGGAACAGAAATGTTGCATTTCAGAAGTCACTCTGACATAATATACACTGATTGCAGTCAGTCACCTTTCTTAAAAGCACAGTGCACTAACAAGAGCATCAATGCTACATCTAGGCAAAATACTGCGAAGAAGAGCTGTTAACTGTCACCAGTGTCACAAAAAAATAGCTAGGTGTGTTCCACAAGAATTCCAGCTTCTGCTTTGGAAAGAGTATATCTGGTTTCAGGAAAAGGTTTTATTTCACTACTTTTCACTGTTCTCTAAGCAAGACAAAAAAAAAAAAAAACACCCACAAACTTCCAAACTTCTGATTGACAGTAACCCAGACATTTTGCCAGCTCCCCATTAGTTTCACCCGACCTGTGCTAGCTCTTCTGGGCTATCAACCACAGCATGTGAAAGACTGAGCCTTCAACAAAAAGCATGGCTCAACTTTCACAGAATCATAGAATGTTTTGGACTGGAAGGAGCTTTTAAGGGTCATCTAGTCCAACCACACTGCAGTGACCAAGGGCATCTTCCACTAGATCAGGTTGCTCATTGCCCCATGCAATCCGACTTGAATGTTTCTACAGATGGGGGCTTCTGCCACCAATCTGATGCCAGTGTTTCACCACCCTCAGCATGAAAAAAAAGTTTTTCTACATCTAGTCTAGATCTCCCCTCCTTTAATTCAAAACCACTACCTCCTGTTCTATTGTTACAGGCATGCCCTCATCTTTCTTTTAAGTATTGAAAGGCTGCAGTTAGGTCTTCCCTGAACCTTCTCCAGGCTGAACAACTCCAACTCTCTCAGCCTGTCCTCATATATGTCCCAGACCTCCGATCATTTTTGTGGCCGCCTCTGGATGCACTCCAAGTCCACATCCTTCCTGTGCTGAGGACTTCAGAGCTGCAACACAGCACTGCAGGTGGGGTCTCACCACAGCAGAGTGAAGTAGTCATTCCCTCAACCTACACCATTTTCTCCACACCACTGTGGCACGTGACTGTTTAGAGACAACCACCATACACTGAAGAACTAAAATTAAAATCATCAAAATTATAAAGCCAGTACTTCATAAACATTATATTTAGGCTACTATACTTGAAAAATCCACTGTAGTACAACATTCAGCTTTGCTTGAGTCCAACTCCTCCCTACCTAGTCTTCACATCGGAGTACACATTGAACAGACACTCTAAAGTCATAAACTGAGGTCAACTCACAAGATGTGACTTCCTCATATTTCATACAGCTGGCAAACTGAAGCGCTTCTGCAGCTGTCCTAACCTTTGGACCTCAGTCCTACACATGCTTTCACTTCCCAGCTGAAAACTAGGATGTTTCCAGGATACAGTACCATCAAAGAGGAAAAAACATGTCACCAGTATCATTTATCCTAAATGGGCTATGTGTGTTGCTTTACCTAGAATGACCTTTCTTACCATGCTCAGCTAGCCACCAGATGGGATTTAAATACAACATGCTCCTCATCCTAATACTACTTAAGCATTTCCCGCTGTAGTATAATGGCTGAATTAGTACCTGCTACAGAACAAAGGAAATGTGGTTCAGACCAATTCCTTCCTGAAATAATTTTAAATGTAAAAATCCTTAAGGTCATGAAGAAAACAACATATGACAGAGTCAGTCAAACACGCGCAGTCAAAACCAAGATCGCTCACTATTTCAAACTGACACTAAATGGTGAGTCAAAATTGTATGGGTACCAGCATCATGTTTCTCATTTTGCTTACACATTTTCTTGCAGGCATGTCAAAGCATTTGAATAATCAGTAAGTTCCTGAACCTGGCTTGGTCCAAGTAGTTGGCCACAGTCAACTGCAAAATAGCAAGACCTCAGGGTGCCTACAAAATTCCAGTCCTATCTGTTCAGTTAAATAAATCACCATGAACTTGCAAAGGTCAAAAGCTTATCCTCAGTGCCAAAACATTCAAATTCATTGGCTACAGCTCTTAGTACTTGCCACGTAACAGAAATTAAAAGCTACCTGGATGTTTGCAAGGTCAGCAAGGCAAGCTACAGCTACCTCCAAAATAAAATGAGACCTGGATGTCCACAGATTTTATTTTCTTTCATAATTACCAGTAAAAAACAGTATGTAACAGATTTTCAAGGGAGATAAACTAAAACACCTGATGTGGAATATCCAGGTTCTTTTACTATAGAGATTGAGTGGAAGATTCATTGACAGGATGCATCTATGAGAGAGGACCAACATCCATCCAGCATGAAGTCACAACAGAATAATGTACGTCTCCTACATGAGCCCTCAAGAGGCAGGTTAGGAAAATGACAAAAACCCCACCAGGTGCTCAGGCACACATTGAAGAGGACATACTGCTCTTAGAGACTGTTTGTTGAGCTAAGGTGGTGTTTCAGAGTACCTGGTGGAGTTTGACTTCTCCTAAGCTTAAAGATGATGAAGAGATGGTTAAGGCAGTGGTTGACTTATAATACTAGAGATAATCTAAGGAAGTTCTGTAAATAGATCTTCTAGCTTAAAGTAACTTATCTCTTCACCAGGTAATCCAAGGTTCCCCAGAAAAGGCCATTCCTATGTAAATCCAAGAGGAGTTCTAAGTTTCTTACATCAGTTTTCTGAAGCAGACAACTTTTAAAGACAATAGAAAAGCTCTTAGCTCAATTACATCCTAATGTTTCCTTCATCACAGAAGTAGCACAAAATCTGAGATTTACACAAGTATTCCTCATTAATTTAGCAAGTTAAGAGTAATACATCAGTTCTGTTTATGCCTATGACATCACTTTCACTCTCTGTGTATTTATATATTTTCTGGAAGCGAAATCTAAACAACCCATACACTGGAAAAGAACATACTCAGACACTGTATCTTCAACACATTTCACTACTATTAAACCTGGCAGCTTGGCCCCAAGTGCTGTAGTAGGAGGAAATCCATGCTGGAGTTTGTAGAATGCTTTAGGTTGAAAGCGACCATAAAGATCATCTAGTTCCAACCCCACTGCCATGGGCAGGAACACTTTCCACTAGACCAAGTCACTCTGAATAGGGAAGCAACAAATTTAAGACACTTCTACATATCAATGCACTACACACAAGACACAAGAACCACTCTCATTCTTGATTCACACCTCTTCTGCTCTGTCCACAACAGCAAGCAGGTAATAAACACAGAGGCTCTTTGATTCTCTTGCCCCAGAGAGCTGTAATGACAGCAACCAGAAGGGGAAAGTTACACTTCAAATAAGTCAGCATGNCAATTAGCTTTAAACCAGCACATCAAGTACTGATGGAAGATTGTAGAAAATAGGGAAGGCTCAAGAAATAACAAGGCAGAACTCATACAACAGCAATTATGTCATTTCACCAAACAGTCCTGAGTTACCTAAATGATTAACAACTAGTTGCTTTCTAATAAAATCTACCTTTAAAGGCAATTATTACTGTTTCCCCGGGAAAATAACAGGTCCTACTTCTTCTCTATGCATGGCTTTAAAGACAAAATGAACTCCTCTGTTAACATCACAAGCCTCTCATACTCATGCAGTACTAATTGTCTGAGGCAAGGGACAAGGAAGCAGGGGAAGAAGAGTAAAGAAGCCCAGGGCACTCAAGTTAATGCTAAAAATGGTTTCAAAGCTCAGCCAAGTGTTTTGCCTTACTTAAAAAATACTAGCAAACCATGGATCAGCAGCGGAACTATTCACTCCCAATCAACATCTAGAAAGTACTGTTTCACCCTCAACTTGCCATAATACTGCAGTACGTGAACTCTGTAACCATCTAAAGGTTTGAGATCATTCCAAGAGCAAAGGGAAACAAGAAAACAAGAATCTGGTAGACATTTCTAAGTGACTCATCATATATTGCTTGGCATTTTATTTTGAACTCCCTTCTGAAGCACTGTTATCTCTCATCCCATTTCCAAATAAGAGCAGCCCACATTGGTAGTAACTTTGGTTTCAGTAAATTGGATAGCCACCAGTCAAGTCTCTCGTGCTATATATTACTTCATGAAATTCAAGCCAGCTTCTATCAGTTTTCACATTTCTTTCCTCAGCTTCTTCTAGCTCTGCTCCAAGGCCATGTATATATTCCATAAGGCTCCCACTCTTTAAGCACAGCTGTACATTCAATCTCAAGATCACTTCAAGTCCCCAGATGTTTTTTCAGCCTTAGCTAAAATACCCATGTATTGAATTATCACTTAGGTCTTAGGAGTAAATTTCATTTTCAACATTAACTGAACCAGAAACCATTTTTTGAGACGTGTCCATTATTTTTTCAGTTTTTAGTTCTTTTAAAATAAGTGAGAACATGAACTGAAAGGGTTGCTTGGGCTTTAATTTGTTGCTTTGGTTTGGTGGTTTGGGTTTTTTGTTTTGGGGGGGGGGGGGAACGTTTGATCACCTTTTTTGTTTGGTTTAGTTTGTTTGCTTTGTTTGGTGTTTCTTTGTTTGAATTTGGTTAGGAGTCTTTGTTTTGGTCTGTGGTGAAGGCATGTTAAAATAGACGTAAAACGCCTGGCACATTAGAAAGCCAGGTGTCCAATTTTTTCCTTAATAGCTGGAGGCTAAAAGGAAAATAGCTTTGACCCACTTCTGCAGAAACCCATATGACCACTCTATGTTAAGCTCACATGAAAACAGAGCGCATTCCTGTTCGGTTAATTCACTCTCTGCAGAAAGCAGCTGAACCCAAGGGATTTTTAATTCTCTTTGCTTGCCATATAGGCTGACAGAAGTCACCTCAGGTAAGAAATTATATGTTTTTAAAAGAATTATTTTGAGACAACAAGCATCGAAAAATCAGAAATCTTTTTCAAGCAAGAATTGTGCATAAAATCCCCACTGTTAACAGCAGTATCACCCCCACCAGGGTTACTTCGCTGCAAAAGCAACACTTAGGGTGAATAATCATCAGCATACATATGGAATACTGATAAATGCTTCTGAGATTACGGAAGCTCATCAGGATAACAGAATTGCCAGAATCAAGGCAAGTTATTTACATATATTGAGTTATCCCTTCACATTAGCTTTATCTGTATTCTTAAAGCAACCCATCCCCAAGCACATTTTTCCCTATTACAATAGCAAACCCAAGAAGCTACCTGCTACAAGAGGCAAATTAGCTCCTAGGGTATTTCTACATTCAGGAAAAAACAGATGATCTTTATAGCACAGGTTATTCTGACATACCATGCATTTATGTTTTTTTTTTTCCTCTTTCAAGTTGCAGATCCTGAGAAGAATCCCCTCAAATGCCTTGCATTTGTAACAAACCCATTCTTCTCTCCATCTCAGATTTAAGAGCCTTAAGATTTCTTCCAAGGTCAGAAACCAAAGCTGGTTTCCCCATACTGACCTCAGTTGACTTAAAGCCTCAGCAGCTACAGACATTTGAACAAAGCCTCCACACTTACCTCAAATGATGGCCAACCCACCCTCCCTAGGTCCACCTTTTCTTCCATGAATCTTTACATATATTGTGCACCAGGTATTTACAAACAGTACTGTCTTGGAAGCACACCATCATAAACTAGACTTGCAAGGAGAGGCTAAAGCAAGGGAAAGGACTGATACTATCACTGTAAAATGCTGTATCAACCTGTTAAGAGAGCCCTACTGTAAACTGAAGCTTACTGTTGCCATCAGATGACAACATGAAACAAAAGGATGACAGATACGAACGTGACTAACAGCAGAGAAGAACAGAATCACAAGAAATCCTAGCAGATCACTTTTGACCTTTCTGTTATGGAGGAAGCACACCCAAGTACACAAAGTAGGTCACAGTTATTTAACAAAAGTTCAAAAGAAACTCATTCTTGCCCACTTACATGGTTCACATTTCAGACATTCAGAAGGGAAGCTATGGAACTCATTGTTAACACCCTCAACAGATCATGCACACCAGACTGACAAGCCAAGCATCACGAGCAGCAGATGGGATAAGGTTTAGCAGAAACCACAGTCATATGCTAATTTGCTATTAATGAGAGAAGCTATCGGGGCTACTGCAGTACCATGCACTAAGAAAAGGAGCCAGTTGAAAACATCCACTTTTTTTTTTTTTAATTTAGTAGCAGTTTTTGATAGAAATGCAAAATTTTAAGTGACCAAAATAATAGGGTGGGGAATCATAGAATGTTAGGGATAGGAAGGGACCTCTGGAGATTAAATCCAACCCCCCTGCCAAAACAGCATCACCTAGGGTACATCACACAGGAACACATATAGACAGTCTTTATAGAGCCTCCTTCTGTTGGGACTTTTTAAGGAACTTACAGTAATTGTGTTTGTCATTACACACACAGAGTCTGACATTCAGAATTGGCGAGAGACATGCAAGACATCAGCACAACTGCTAAACCCAGTCCTTACTGGTTCAGGGTAGAGTATTTACCTATGGACCTGCTCTCAAATAATCCTTCTTTGTATCAGCTTCTTTTATCAAAGTCTTGGACTGCTGACTTGAAAGCTAGAGTAACAACAGATTTTGAGTTAACGTTCTTGCTTGCCAAGTTGGTAAGAAATGTCAACAGACAGAAATAAAACCTAACTTCACCATTTCTTATTTCAACATCTCATCTGGTACAGAGCATTAGGACAGATGATGTAACTCTTCTTAAGTCTGGCTAAAGGGAAAACCAAAACTAACCAAAATACCATATTCCAAAAAGGTTTAATGGGTATGCAAATAGAAGCAAGCTTTCTCCATTAACATTTTCATCACCCTCTGAAAGCACAGAAAGACCAATGCCTCTTCTCATATCTATCAACCTTTCCCCTCCTCAAAGAGAATTTCCTTATAGATTTTGTAAGGAACAGGTTTGTCAATAGAGGCATTATTTAGATTTATATCCCTGCCTTTGTCAATTTCTAGAGATGTTTCACCCAGGAGTGCTAGTAATTTGTATGTCCAAATATTAAAAGTCAGAGCTGCTCATAGGTGAGGCAGACAGGGAAAAAAGATGTCAACAAAGTATAGAAACAACAAGAAAACTTAAGGAATTTACTTCCTCTCAACACACAAATCCTATTAGCTGCTAACTAAGTACCTGTCAGGGTGAATGACTAACAGCAAAGAATATTTCATACATCATCTGGAAAGAGCCAAGCCCCTGAGATCTCATTATCAGAACCAAGTGCCCCAGCTGACATGAATTATTTACTGCAAACCAGTGCTTTTGATTATGCATTATATGCTTAAGGTGCATCTGTGCCCCAGTTTTAAAACAACCATGTAGAAATAAAGCCCAAAAAAGTCAGCTAAAATATAACATAAATTCCACAAAACAAGATGCTGCTGCCAGCTGATAAGCTGAAGTTTACCTATGACATCTGATAGTACACAGATGTTTCCAATATGACTTGAAGGGAAATGATAATGGGCTGGAGAATACCTACATTTTTCTTCCTCTTCTTTTGACAAACTGACAGCAAAAAAAAAAAAAAATCTTGGGCTTAATCACATGTACCCAAAGCAGAAGGTAATCTATTTCATTTATCTGAGTGACAGTACACAGGAATACAGAGAGCCATCAAAATACACTCAATCCCTGTTAAGCTTATCTGTTTTAAGCCTGTCTCTGTCTTCCACAGTGTGATCTCTGAAGAAAATTATGAGCCACCCAAGACACACAGTGACAGGTTATGGACTGCAGCATTAAAACTCTGACAGTGGGATTCCCCCTATCTCTTTTCTTCCCATCAGAAAGCAGCCATGAGCTTACCTAACCATAATTTCATTTGAACAGAATGAAACATCACTTGCCTCTCTAGATGTGGAACCACACACTGAGGTCCGTTTATTACTTCAATTTCACTAAGTACTGAAGTCAACAGATGTCTTTGTACAGTATCTTCATGACTATGACAGCCATCAAGGAAACTGCCAAACAGAAACATGGTCTCTTTCATTTTAGTATTCAATTCAGTCTTATGTTTATGTAGAATCATTAATTCCACGTAACAGAATTTAGAACTGTTTTTCAGAGTAGAGTTACGAATATTCAAGTGTGTATGAATATAGTGGTCACCATGGACAAGAAAATGGACAAGGATTATCACACAGTATCAGGATGCACATTCCCACTAGTGTTAGACTGGTTTAAGATACCACAAGCTAGTTTTATACGCCTGTCTTGACGGAAGAAAATGTCTTAAGTTACAGCAGCAAGTAAAAGTAATGAGAATCAGTTTCTAGACAGAGAATGGCATTACATCCAAGTCCAGAGTTGTCCAAAAGAATATTTTCCTGCATCACAATTTGCAACCTGTTTACTATGTTTTTCTTCAAAGGGTTTCATATCTAGAACTCAGAACTTCTGCTCCTATACAGAGAATTCCTCATCATTGTACTTCAAGTCCTAATTCTCTTATTCAGTAAGCAATGCCCTGAAGGCAAAAGTCACGTGGATATGGATAAAAAGCTGTTCCTATTTTGAAGCATAATTCCACACCATGAAGACTTCAGATACACTTAATGTGTACATTTAAATTTGTTCCCTTTGTTCTTTACAGTAAATTTTTTTTTTTTAAAGAGGTCACAGGGAGGGAGGAGGAAAGGGAAGTGCAAGTTGGTCTTGCTGCAGTTGAACCAGGTGGACCAGGAGGAACATCTGTTGCAGTACCTCTTCAGAACTCCTCATCATTTACAACCATAACACAGCATGGAGTAATTATCAAGCCAACAAGGAATATAAACATGTCCCCGAGGGACCTGTAAGTATCCTACAACTGTTAATTTTAACCACTAAACTAGACATCTCACAAGGGATCTTTTAAAAACAGAAGGATTTTATGTCCACAAGCCCTTCTGAAAACCTACCTACAGGCTGAAAACATCAGCTAAAGAGAAATAGGATATACCCAGAGAGTAACACCCCAGGTTACCTCCTGTGTGCTGTAAACACATGAGAATAGATTTAGCACCTGAGAACAAACCAAGCACTGACCTCTACTTCACAGCTTCATAGTGTTAGGATTTATTTTCCCCTAAATTACACAAAACTACATTCATGTGTTAAATAGAAACAAAGAATATGCAAACGAGCAAAACAATGTTTTGAGCTGTTGGTGCAAAAAAGATACCTGCTCTGCTACCAAATACATATAAAAACCAGCAGAGCACTTGAGACAAATGCTAGTGACTCAACTATTCCCTGTTATTGCCTTCCTTAAATCCTGCTGTTTTCCACATCTTCTCATTCCCACCATTTACATACTCAAGCCCCTCCTCAAAACTTCAGCTTTCCTCCAAAAGCACCAAGCCAAAGACCTTTCCTGCTTGAAAGACTCCAGCACAGAGCCACAAAAATTAAGGGAGTGGAACATCTTCCTTATGATGAGAGCCTGAGGGAGCTGGGGGTCTTAAGCTTGGAGAAAAGACAAAGGGGTGACCTCATCAAAGTTTAAAAATACGTGAAGGATGAGTGCCAAGAGGAGGGAGTCAGGCTGTGCTCGGTGATGCCCACTGACAGGACAAGCAGCAATGGGTGGAAGTTGTGGCATAGAAAGTTCCATGGAAACATCAGGATTTTTTTTTTTCCCACTCTAAGGCTGACAATACTGGAACAGGCTGCGTAGGGAGGTTGTGGAGTCTCCCTCTCTGGAGATATGAGACCAACCTCGGCACATTCCTGTGTGATCTACTTTAGGTCAGGAAGGTTGTACTAGACAATCTTTCAAGGTTTCTTCCAACCTCTAACATTCTGCAATTCCTTTTAATATTTCATCCTTTCCTGCAACATTCACCAGTTGTCTCCCACAAGCTTTCTCCCCCAAAAGAAAGGGCCCTACACATTCAGCTAACAATCCTTGCATAGACAAGATTATGCCTGTGGATTTGAAAGGTACATTGCCACAATTGTTCTCCTGTAACACAGTCTGTGGCTCTCCCAGTTACGCAGGCAAGAGAAGGAAACTATTGAGCTCAGCTCTTGCATCTGTCCACGGCTGCATCTTTACAGTTAACTAACAGCCTTGTTTAAATCAAAGGGTATGGTTTTAACATTCAAGTGACCATTTCAACGAGCTTCTCACCATTACTTGGCAGTAGTGAGAAATACAGCTTGTTTGCAAGATTAGTCAGCCTCAGATTAATGGCCAACACCTCACCATTTCTAGCTATCGCTACAAATTTACAAACACATTTAATGAGTATTATAGAATCAGAATTCTTACAGATAAAATTGATGTTCACAGACTATTGGAAATGCTTGAACACGCATGAAACAGAAATTGATGTAATTTTGACTGTGTCAACAACCAGAACCACATTACATTTAGACCAAGATGAGTTGGACACAGGGCCTCCATTTAGCTTCGAAACAGGTGTAAGACACCAAGCATGCATTGAGATGTCACTTATTGGAGCATCAGCCCAGGACTACACTGAATCCAAGGTCTTCCTTTGACATAACCAAGGATTACTTTTATCCTAGCAGCATGAAACCTACCTATGCTAAACATAAGACTTGAACTGACAGCACACAGAAACAGCCCATCTAATTAAATAAATCACTCTTAGTTAGCAAATTTAATCTATACCATGCTATACATACTAGCACTTCTAGTCTGAATTACGTGGTCTGGGGAACTGCCATGGATTAAACTCTATTACTACATGCACAAGATGATACAACACAAAAAGAGGGAGGATTTGGCATGGAAGACTTGAAAAAGCATTATGTTTTTAATGGCAACAGCATTCTTTTATCCGTGCCAGTTCACCTTGGTTCATTTAGCCTCCTCAGTGCCATCTCACAAACCTTTCAACTTGAGAAGTTTCTTCAGACATTTAAGATCCATGTAACTTCCACATACTGAATCCTCAATTCCTTCCTTAAGAAGTTCTCCCTTTGCTATCACCAGGTGTGAACCTTGGACATTTTGATATTACTATCATTATTTGACAAGCCACAGAAAACATCTTTGACTACCAATACATTTCTTTATCCCTGGAAGTTTAAACCAGGTTGGATGGGGCTTTGAGCAACCTGATCTAGTGTGAGGTGTTCCTGCCTACGGCAAGGGGGTTGGAGCTAGATGATCCTTGAGGTCTCTTCCATCCCTAACAATTCTACAATTCTAGCCTTGGTACAGCAACTCAAGGCACCCACCAAACACGAGCATTAACACCACCACCCTGACATGCCCAGAAGCATGCTGAAAGAAGCATCCTTAAGGCAGAATAACGTTTCCCCCCCACTCCCCCGCTGGGTTAAAGTTACTTGCACAAACCAGTGACTCCAGATGCAATTTCCAAGTCAGCAAGCACTGCTTTTCAGGGCACTGTTATCCATATGGCCTTGCACAAACAAGCTTCTATGAAGCCTGCAATTATTTTCACTGCTGTGAAACAGGAGGATAGCAGAAATATATTTTTTCTCTAGGCATAAACTGCTTTCATTAAGCTCACTTATTCCACAGCCCATAACTGCCATAAACCAGTCCATCTTCAGCAGCAGCTTTCCACAAGGCCTTATTACAGTTTATGGCAGGCTCTACTTCTGCCTATTAGTGCCAACAGCTTTGAAATTTATGGCAATTCTAAGGAAAATATATTTTCTCAGACATGTACTCTTTCTTGCTCTGAACTTACGCTTGTACCTAGCTAACTAAGTAAAAATGGCCTGGTAATGTTCAAGTGTATTATTCTCTTGCTATTTGGAATCTCAAAAGTCTGGGACTTGGACTTGAGTCTGTTTTTGTTTGGGGATTTTCTTGTTGGTGTTGCCTGTGGAGTTTGTTTCATTGGTGGGTTTGGGTTTTTTGTTTGTTAGTTTGGTTGTTTGTTTTTCTTTTGGCTGGGTTTTTTGTTTATTTTGTTTGGGTTTTTTTATTTTATTGACCTTGGCCTGTAAGTGTCATTTATACATTCCCTAACTCTCCTTACAGAAACAGTTTCCAACGTTAGAGAGCAGGGATCTGACCTCTCTCTCCCAAGCATTAACTAAGCATGAAGCTGCAGTCCTGCAACAGGTAATTTACATCATGACTTCTGATATCTCTTGCTTATTTTCTCGTTAAAATGAGTGGCTGAAAGATTCAGAGGTAAGGTAAATGTGGAATAATCTCAGGGTTTCAAATCAAAAGCCATCAGTGCAGCTGCCCCCAAACGCTTTGAAAGCTTTCACAGAATGGTAAGGTTG